>JAJOZX010021893.1:0-15155 GCA_023014485.1 Bathynomus jamesi
CGAACAGAATACGTCGTAAAAGGTGTAGGCTGTTACAGCGAAATGAGAAAAAATGAGCGCAAAGGAAGCAGATACAAAACCAAAAAAGTAAATACATATTGTGCTGCATGTAAGGTAATCCTTCCCTTTGCCTTGAGTGTTTCATAACAGACATTAAGAATATTGGTCAATTCAAATTTTTGGGGTATTTTCTAGTGGTGTAGGAACATGTTTGTTTCATATCTTTTCAAAAAATCAGACATTAGGAATATAGGTAAATTCAAATTTGGGTATTTTCTACTGGTGTAGGCACATCTATTTTCTCCAAATATTTTCAAAAAACCCATTTTGGTTCCATGGTAAATAAAATATTTTTCGTTCCCTTGTTTTGCTAATTATATTTTCTGTTTACTCAGTCTTTTATTTTACCTCATTACATGGTGAAACTCGGTATGATATAAATGTGAAAATCAAAGAAAAACGAAAAAAAAATTATAAAATATAGAAAAAAATGTGAAAATCAAACGAAAAACGAAAAAAATTTATAAAATATAGAAAAAAAAATGTTCTAGTGTACCATAATCACACTTAAGCAATCGTAGCGTCCCAGCTCTCAAAAGGCTCTTGAAAGAAATAATGAGACGACACACCGGAGGGTCGTGTGGTTCTTGCATACATACCACCACGACCCTCCGGTGGGTCGTGTGGGAGCCGTGTTAATGACACCTTTTATACTGAAGGTAATCAAAATGGGTTCGAAATTCCACTCGCAGTATTTCTTTATGAAATTGTTTTTTATGTTGAACACGCAAAGAAAGGAAACATTCATGGAAGAGCGACACCCACCACATTGTAAGTCACTTTGCAAGTCTTACTGTACCAGTTTCATCAGTCATTTGGGTAAATGTTTCTTCTCAAATTCCAAAAAAAATAAGTGGTCTATAAATTATACCCACTATCGTAATAAGCAGGAAAGAACAAATTACTCCTCGTATCTTTGATGCTTTCTCCTGGGTGTATTAATCACCGGACAGAATTAGATGTAAAGATCATGAAGGAAAGATATAAGAACTGTACTTGTACAAAAAAAATAGTTTAAAAAATAAATCATTTGAGACTGGATTCTCGCAGATATAAGGAACGTGTTTCGGTTACCGATAAAAATAAATGCAATAACTGAAGTTCAAGGGATAACACATCACCAGAAAAGTTTTATTACATATTCATTAAAACTTTGGGTATTAACAGATGAATTGTTAATAAAGCTTTAGCATTACAATCATACATTGTAATTTAGTTGTTATTAAGATCTTAAACTGAAATTCAGTTAATATAACTATATTAATCTATCAATATAAATTCGATAAAACAATTTTACGGCCAAGTATACTTTTTGATTTGTACTAAGTTTATGGCCATTACTGTAATTTCAATTTCATTAATTAAAATTTACTTAACATGAATAATTATATATACATTTATTCAATATAATTATTATCAGGAAATTCAATTTTGTAATATAAGAAATATATACAGGGTGTACATAAAGTCAGGATCTATTTTTGTGAAGCACTTGGAAATTATATGGAATTCAATCATAAAGTGGTAACATTTATTAAATAATTAAGAGTAGATTCGACGTGACGACCATCAGTATCCCTGCACATCTCAAATCGTTCCGCAACATTTCTAAACACATTCTGGAGCATTTGCGGGGTTATGTTATCTGCAGCAGTTCGTATACGTAAGTTTTCAAGACTCGTAATCTTCGTCTGATAGACGCGATTTGATAAAGCCCCATGCAAAGAAATCTAAAGGGGTTAAATCTGGTGATCTCGCTGGCCAAGGTCTGTTGCTTCCGTGTCCGATCCAGCGATTTGGAAAACGTCCATTTAGATAATCATGAACAATTTTGCCATAGTGACAAGGAGCACCATCATGTTGATAGACGACGGGGATAGGATTGTTAGTACCGTCGTCTATCAACATGATGGTGCTCCTTGTCACTATGCCAAAATTGTTCAGGATTATCTAAATGGACGTTTTCCAAATCGCTGGATCGGAAAGTGGAAGCAACAGACCTTGGCCAGCGAGATCACCAGATTTAACCCCTTTAGATTTCTTTGCATGGGGCTTTATCAAATCGCACGTCTATCAGACGAAGATTACGAGTCTTGAAAACTTACGTACACGTATACGAACTGCTGCAGATAACATAACCCCGCAAATGCTCCAGAATGTGTTTAGAAATGCTGCGGAACGATTTGAGCTGTGCAGGGATACTGATGGTCGTCACGTCGAATCCTACTCTTAATTATTTAATAAATGTTACCACTATCATTTTATGATTGAATTCCACATAATTTCCAAGTGCTTCACAAAAACAGATCCTGACTATGTACACCCTGTATATACAGGGTGTCCCAGAATTAACTATATTTCAATGAAATCGGACAAATTTTTTACACACACTTATTTATGTTTATCATGTTTAATGTGTTAAAAATGTATAAATTTCTAAATTTTTTTCATAATCTGGTCCAATGAAAGACCGTCTGAAGTCTCAGAATGGCAGAGAGAGACTCCAAAAGTTAACGTGTGGCTTGGAATGACCAAATCCAAAATTTATGGCCCATTCTTCTTTGCGGAAGCAACTGTAACAGGTACCGTCTACCTTGATATGCTTCAGCAGTTTCTCGAACCACAGCTTCTTGATGATGGCATTCTTCATAATGTGTTTCAACAAGATGGAGCACCATGTCATTATGCTCTAATTGTTCGAGAATACCTCAACAGACGCCTTCCGAATCGGTGGATTGGACGAGGAGGACCTCGACCTTGGCCTCCGCGTTCTCCGGATTTGACACCCCTGGATTTCTTTGCATGGGGTTTCATAACAACAAGGTTTATCGCCAAAAGATCAATAGTTTAGCTGAACTTAAAGAACGCATCCAGTTGGCAGTGCGGGAGATAACACCTGAAATGCTTCAAAATGTGTTTCGCAGCGCTGAGGATAGATTTGAAATTTGCAGAGATACAGACGGTGCACATGTTGAAACTTCTCAATAAAGTTTTGACCTATGATTTATAAATCTATTTGTTTTTGTATCATAATTTAGTAATACACACACAATTATGTCAGTTTTTATTAAATTTGTCCGATTTAATTGAAATAGATAGTTAATTCTGGGACACCCTGTATAATATATACACACACACAGCATATAAATAACAATTTCATCGTTAATTGAATAGGTGCCATCTGCTAGAGGGGAATAGTTTTCGTAGTTACTGATACACTCCATTACCTTGAACACTAAGGTAAAAATACCAGAATATTACCACCACAAAACGTGGAGAGGAGAGAAATTTTGCGTACTTAAGTATTGCTCTACAGTGTTTTTACCGAGGATCACGGGGTTAACTCCGTATGTTCACAGCCACCTAGTATCTACCTTTAAGCATGTTGCATAAATCATGAAGTGTTACGCATAACTTATACTAAAAAAAAAAAAAAGTTTTAATGTATTAAATTTCAATGGATTCATATTTGTAAATGAATAATTTGACTTTCATTTGTGTGAAGGGTGTTATTGTGGTCTCTCAGAGTAACCAACTTGAAAATTAAAAACCATTTTGATCTGGTTACTACGAACTAGACGCTTCCAAACGCCTAATTATAACATTCCTTTCCGTGCCTCACTGAGCAGCGAGTGTGGGAAGCCCCATCCGCGGGTCTCCTGCGGGAAGTGTCGTAGATTCGAGGTTTGAAAGCAGCTGCTGCAACCAGTGTTTTGTCGATTTGTCATCCTTCAAACAAGAAGCAAAAGTTTGATCCTTCAATTCGTCCGGCAAGCATTGTCTCAGAGCTTCGCGGGCTCTGTACGGAATTTAAATTTAGCGTTATAAGGGATTTACCGGAGTCATGTTGTACATCTTTTAAATTAGCTACTTCTAACCTAATATGCTAGAGATTGTACTTTAACAATAGAATACAGACTATATGAAATCTTTTCTACTTTATTTCAATTACGAAGAAAAAATATTAATGGTAGTCCTTCAAATAGTAAAATTAATTTCTAGTTAAGAAAATACTTCACATGGAACTACGTATGAAGTAGGTCAGGTATTTAGCTATTTAATATCCTGTCTTATAAAAGGTAAGTCATTTGTAGCCATTTAGTTGTCATATAACGGGTGACCGTGTCCCAAATGCATCAGTCATTTGAATTAATTCTTTAAAGTACTTCAACATTATAGCCTCTTTCCGAGGACACTTGCCTCGCGTTATCCGAAAGTCGTAAGTAACACCGGATCACGTGTTTAAGAAGTCTTGCCGACTGTTCTTTCGAAAGAGCAATGACCATCTTCCCTAAGATCATCGCCACGTGGGAAAACCGCTCGTACGTCTAACCAAAAGAAGAGTGAATAAGTACTGACGAATAAATGAATGGTCTCGAGTCTTTTACAGTTAAGATTTTAAATATCTCAAAGTAATCCAAAGAGTCCTTTATTATATTTTGAAGTTATGAATTCAATTCTTTGTAGAAAATGCATGCTACTGATAGTTTATTATATTTTATTTAGAGTACAATTTGTAATCTTTGTTGTTGATAAATTTTTTTAAAAAAGGATAATAATGGCTTTTGCAAGGAAAAATTTTAATCAAAGCATGAATAAATTAAAAACTACCCACAAAATGTTTTAAAATAGTTTAAAATTTATTTATCCACTTAAAACAGGACAGAATTTATTAGGGCGCGTGACAATTGTAAAACTCGCGCACCCTATCCCAGTATTGGTACTCTACCTGACATATATAATTTAGCCCAGTTCCAGTTTCATCGAGTAAAATTTTTTGTAAAATGAACGTTGCAACAGTTTTACTTAATTCTGAGCCAGATTCCATTATCCGTAAACATAACGGAATAATTTCTGTAGTCAGTAAGAAGTTAATAACTTCTTGTTCATCTGTCTGGAATATGTAAGGAAATTAAGTTAGAACTAGACATCAGGGACTAAAAGGACATTGCAAATGAAAACTACAGGTCTGAAAAGGGCGCTCTATTTTGTTTAATTCTTGTGACAAAATAACTAATTCCTACAACGCATCGCTGTTTTTACAGAATTGTGTGTAGTTTAGGCCACGCTACCATCGAATTTTGTGCGAGGTAGCGTACTGTTCAGCTTAATGCGTGTTTACTGTGAAACGTTATTGCTATACATTTGCGAGAGCAACGTAATTTGAAACAATTTGGACTAAGGGAAGTCCCCTAACGAATTTGCAACAGAGACTAATTTAGTAACTCAAGATACTGGACGAGTGAAAGCATTTGAAAAATGGTATTGATCAAAAGAAAACTAAAATCGTTGATAGTCGAGCCTAAACTCAAAAGAAAAAAAAAATCCTGAATAGAGTAGCTTACCTTTACCAATGCACCTATCACTCCCAGAGATGTCAAACGTAGGTATTCAAAAGGTCTCGTCTTGCTAACAGTTTGAAGGAATGGATATAAATAAAGAGGAATATTCGCTGCCAGGAACTGAGATCTTGTTTCTGGATGCGATGCAACACACTGAAAAACGAAACTTCCTAAGTCACATTCATCTACAAGTCCGTCAAGAAAGACGGGTTCACCAACCAAACGCACACATTTCTGAAAGCTTTATTACAACTGTATACAAACCAAATGATTCCTAAAACTACAAAATAATCATTAAAATCGCTTAAACTGAAAAATATCTTTTTCAAAAAAACTTTCATACAAACATTTTTTAAATATAAAGTTAGAAAAATACCCAAATTGGAAAGGGACAATTCTTAAATTTACAACAACGACGATAATAATACAAGATACTTCAACTTCAACTTCAACCTCAACCTCAACCTCAACCTTCAGTCTATAAACAAAAATGGGAAATGAGGTCAAGGTTCTAAAGTATGAAGCTCGAGTTACATAAATTAAAACTTTCATATTTTTAAAGCTTTTTTTTAATTATACCATCATGACAACTTAAAATATCAAGCAAAATATGTAGTGGTTGGCGGGTTTATGGAGTATGTACATTGAAAACACGTAAAAATGCGAGGTTATGTGGTATTAACTCGGCTGTTCAATGCGTATATGGATGCGTTATTTTGCTTGAGATGACAAGAATGTTAGAGAGAGAAGCGAATCTGGTTTTTAAAAATTCGCCACTTGTATGCTAAAGAAACGTGCTGCTGACTGAATGAAGCACAGAAAGGATGAAAGAAAGTAGCGAAAGTGAAAAAGTTTGGGGAAAACAAGTATGCAATGCATTAAATGGAGAAATATTAGTGCGCGATAAAGTTCAAATACCTACATGGTTTGATAAATGTGGTAGGAGTGAATAAATCGGAACAAAAGTAAAAAAAAAAAAAAAAGTAGCTATAGGTGTAATGAAGGTGTTAGCTACAAACATTTTTAGGTGTTGGTGCTGCACATGATTTCCATGGAAGAATATTAGTCCTAATGGTGTAAAAAATGTGCCATAAGAATCGTCCCAATTTTTCTAAAGTACGAGTAGCTGAAATAAGAAGGACTTCTACTTGGGTCTACTCTGTAGCAGTCAATGTTCTGGACAAGTGGCAAACTGTCTCTCATGGCTATAAATCATCTAACTAAAATTGTGGAGTTCTAACAATGGAATGGGTTAGAGAAATAAAATTAGATTTCTAGGATGAAACGAGTGATAAAAATGCCAAAACGTCTTTGTTATTAGGTATGAGCATTTCCAGTATAGAACCAATAGACTTTAAAATTTGTGCAAACCTACTTATGCCTACATCCAAATTAATGAATAGTTGAGAAATAAGTTCTGAAACTATTAAAAATAAACTAACACTCGAGACCTTAACAGTAATATTAGCAAAAAAAAAATAAAATAAAATAATAATAATAATAATAATAGGCTCGCTATAACCTTTATTTTATTAAACAGGTACTCTGTATTCAACGATACTTTGATTTTGAACTATTCCGTTAGACCAAAAGGACAATTTACAGAAACTAATAATTTTAAATGTAGTATTAAATATAAAAAACAAAAGGAAATGTACACATCTACCTTAAATATTCATTAGTCTAACAATACCTATATCTTCACTGATTTAGGAATCATGACTATGCCTAAATGTTAGCAAACACAAACTACATGGTAACAAAAATGCCTCGTCATCTATTTCTTGACATTGACCTTTGAGCGAGGCTGATTGTACGATAATTCACAGATGTAGTGAAGTAACTATTTTGCGAGGTAACACTTTTGATACCTTCAAACATTAAAAAAAATTATATAAAAAATCTACGAACATTTTTATTGTTGGAAAAAAGTGATATGCTAATCCTGGCCAAGTTAGGTTACACTAGGTTCCTTTAATGATTTAACAAAAACCACCATTCAAGCTCTCAACTGTATCCAAAAACTCTATCACTCTTCTCAGTCCAATAGAAAAAAGGTGAAGCATAGTTAGTTTCTTTAAATATACATATTTAAGAAGCATACCCACAAGGAAAAATGAAAAGTGATTCCAAGGCCTTTGGCTGGGGTAGGGAAGAAAAATAAGGACAAAAAAAATGTTCCTTTTTCAGACATAAGGACATTTATCTTCAGCTTCATACTCTGCTAATTAAACTAATTCATAGAATGGGCAACAGCCAACAGCCAGAACTCATTTCTCCACAATGTGTCCCCAAAGGTCACCTGAGCCCTAGCCTGAACAGCAGGAGTGGACTCAGGGTCTCACGACCCAGGATCCAAGACCACTGAATTACTGGAAGTCAATAGTAAAATGGGTCTTTTGAATATAAAAATCTTGTTAATATTAAGTCTACTCTTACCTGTAGGAGGGCTAAGGCATTGCAGACTCTGTTGCTCTGTTGTGCTGTAAGTGTTGGTGGATTGATGGCAGGATAAATATTTATTATTTCTTGAAGTAATGCTGCTATAGTGCCAAATGAGTGCCACAGGAGAGGAGCTAAATCAGGCACAGATTCTCGCTTTTTACTAGAAATAAGCAAAATAATAGAGTAAACATACATACATAAAGGGTACTTGCAGTTGGGGGAATTGCTAGACTTATTTTCTTTATATTAAAGGATTAAATAATTTGAAAATTTAAAAGGTGTCTAAATTAGTTAGAAACAAAAGAAAACACTTTCTTCCTGGTTCTGATGATTTAAAAACGGCAAAATGTCTAAAGCAAAAATGAAAAATTAAGAACTCTCATTTCAATATACAGTACAACTGACCCTATATGCTTCCACTTACAATTTTTGAGTTAGAAAAAATTATTTTTCTTTATTTCATTTGTAAAGATATACACATTTATAGGCCCATGAACACTATTATCTTTATAAGTTTGGGTATCAACGAAAAATTTGTACTCCCAAGTGAAACATCCACTAATTGAAGCCGAAGTCCCAGTAGCAATATAGGGTTAAAGCAATCCCATTGAATGGACATAAAAGAAATGTTGTATGTGGGATATACATTCTGTCCACACATGCAGTACTAAAACAAGTCCTAAAAGTAAATAAACAGACTATTTCTATAGGCTAGCCAAAACTTTTTTTTATTTTTAAATTAAGTAGTTAGGTCTGTCTGCAAATTGCCAACTGATATAATGTACTATAATAGCATTACCTTATTAGAAATGTATAAATACCAATTAGCTATATAAGTTTATGACATATCTAGGCTTCTATCTAAAGTTTCATTACATTTTTATTAAATTACCTGGCACTTATTCCTTTTCCCCCCAATTTCTCTTTTCCCAGTTAGGTCAACTGTACACCCTTGACAAGTGGTTAGGTTGTCATGATATTTTCATTAAAATATATATTACTCAATATACATCATGCATCAAAAATATATATATTACTCACTGTATATCATGCAACAAAAATATCGTGACAACCTAGCCAATTGTCAAGGGCATACAGTTGACCTAACTGGGAGATAAGAAATTGCAGGGGGAAAAGGAATAAGTGCCAATTACCTTAATTCCTGTAAAGCATTTTCTCGAGTGTCCGGACTTGAAAGTTCAAGTATCCATTGATAAATCTTCTCTCTCTCTGTACTCGAAACAGGAGTGGTGCTTGTTGTTAAGAACCTTTGAGGTGGAGCTCCTGACTGCAATAGAAATATAAGTTATGTTTAAATATCGTAGGAATGCTATTTAGGGTTACTATATTTTAGTTTAGATAATTTATGACCTAATGCATACAAATGTTGCAACTTCATTCTGCAGTCCTTGCTTGAGTGAGGAATCAATATTTTGTTAACATGAAAAGTTAAAGTTAAGTTGCTACACAGGCCATATACTGTATCTCCAGTAACTAACATTTTAAAATTCTCTATAGCCTAAATATCGAGTAAAATGTTTTATCCCTGAAAGTGGATGCCCATAAATAAGAATATAAAACAAAGTTACTTGATGCAATGAACAATTTCCAAATGCAAAGAAATTAGACAGGTCCAAAATGTCAAAAATCAAGCTGGAGTGAACATTCATTATAAAAATACTATGCATAATTTAGTTCAGCAGGTATAATTTATAGGTATAAACAAAAAATGGTTAATATTCATTTTAGCACATGACCTGGACTTTGGATGACAAAAGGGTTTTTTTTTATGTAAAATTTAAATCTGAATCTATTTTCTTCTGTGGTATTTCTTATGCAAATTGATATTAACAGAGATATAAGCAATGTTTGGATAGATTAAAATTGATTGAAATTGTAGAGTTTGCCAACTGTGACACATGGAGAATTGAGAGTTTCTTTGCACAAGCATAGATGCATTTTCCAGGAAGAGAAAGCTCAAATTCAAATTTATCATGGCTGTTGTGTACCAGTTGTGACCTCTTCTATTACATCATTATTAAGCAGTGTTATTAATTAGGTCTAGGGTAATATGGTTTTTCTTGTGTGTTTCACTGTTATTTGTGCATTTCTGACCTTCAAATATCCCCACAAGGGTGTCTGGGGGGCAAAGCCCCTGGCTAGGAGCAGTGTTTGGCCTAGGTTAGGTTGGGTTTTTTAGGTTTTGTAGTGCCACTATGGCTGGGAGCATGACAGGGTTGGCAAAAACCTGGGCTTTTCACAAAAAGACCAACCCAACTGGGTTTTTGTTTTTTTGATAGGTTGAAATTTTTTTTAGAAAGGTTCAATAATTATGTAGTGCCTAATGTATCTATTTCATTAATTTACTTATCTAATCTACACTATATATTAAAAAGACATCTTTATTTCACAGAAGTTCGGATATGAGAGATAATGATATTAGAATTTTCTCCATTTTAATTTTAGATCTTTCCTTTATTTCTTAACAGCAGATTTCAGCTTTATTTAGACCTAACTCAAATTTAAATTTTTAAGATACCAAACTTGAGTTATAGAGGTGGAAGATCTAAAGCTAGCGAATGAGATAAGGTGACTAAGTGATCAGCCTACTAGAGTACTATGCAATTATTGCAAAGAAAGTATCACTCAAAAAAATTTAGAGTGAAACATCTAGAGAAATGCAGTAAAAAAAGTGGAATGTTTTGAAAATGAGGCAAGAGGTATGCCAAGACTCGAATTTGGAGCATCAGTTGAACTGATTCACTTCCTCCAACTCTGGCTTCTGGCAGAGATGATCCAAAGATTATACATGAAAATGTGCCTGAAATGAGTGACACTAGTGCAGGTTCTTCATCATCCACATTCTGTCATTCAACACCAATAAAGCATGATAAAAGGCAAAGATCAATTACACCATTTGTGGTAAGAACGACTGTGGACCAAAAGGAAGAATTAGATTTACAAATTGCAAGGCTCTTTTTTTCAGCTAACATACCCTTCAACGTTTAGAAAAAAAAAGAATTTATAAAATTAATCAAAAGGTCTAAGATCAGGATATGAACCACCAAACAGGAAAAGGTTGGCATCTGATCTGTTAATAAAAGTTAATGAAGAAGTAATCCATGAAATGAAGAATGACCTTAATCTTGATGATTGTACCATTACCCTTATACAAGATGGCTGGAGTTCAGTAGGTAATGATCCTATTATTGCGCACAGTATTCACAATGGAAAAGAGCCATATCTGATTTCAGCAATAGATGCTCGAAGTACAAAAAAGAGCAGAATATTGTGCACAGTTAGCTAGAGAAGCAATAACAAAAACTAAAGAAATATATGGCATTGATGTAAGTATAACTATTTTGTAGGTACATTTTATTTTAGTTATAAACTGAATGTAATTCTCCACCTTGGTATACTCAAATGCTCAGTTCCTTATGAGTTATGACATTTTATTTTCAGGTATTTGCTATATGCACTGATAATGAAAACAAAATAATGAGAGAAATTCTTGAGGACAACTACACTTATTACTTATGGCTGTTCAGCACACCATCTAAACTTGGTAGAAAAAGATCTCCCCAAAATCACTTCTCAAGCATGTTGTAGAAATTAACAAATATTTCCAAAACCATCACCAACCTCATGTAAGCTAAAAACAAATCCAATAAATTAGCTACTGTCAGCTTTACTTTTATGCATTAGCACTGTCACCAGTGTGAATCCTAATTCACGATTCATTAATAAGTTGCATAGGCTATTTATTTATGCTGTCAAATCCAGCAATATTTGTAATAAAAATTTATATTTTAGGGTTAGTTAATGGAGAAAGGAGGTATGCCACCACAACTATCAAATGAAACTAGATGGAATTCTGTTAGAATGCACAAAAACCTATTTGTCAAATTAATCTCTATATATAGAAATAAGAGGAGAAATATTGAAGACATTGATGACATTGATGACATTGGAAAATTGATAGATAACTTATCTATACAGAGAGAGGCACTCAATTTACAGTCAACTCTTACTTATTGGAAATGTTCTAGATAAGGTGTGTTTATATTATGCAGTTAAAATTACTTAACTTTGAATACCAATATTAATTTCAAGATATTTTATAGACTTATAGTGCACATTTTATTTATAGAATCCCGTACTAAAGCACTACTATAAATAATTAAAATACACTTCATTTTATATGTGTATTAACTTTTAACAAAAATAAATTCTAACAATGCATAATTCTAAATGTTTACAGATGTTTTCATTCAGCCACATATAACTTTAGTTTTTTTTTTTTTTTTTGTACAGTTGCAGGCTGATAATACATTATCTGATGCTGTTAAAATTTGGCTCAATTTAATCCAAGATGAAAAGTTAGCTCCATACAATGATGATATGAAAATAAAAACCCACTCTAATACACAGTATTTCCACAACAGTTTCGATGTCCACTGGCATCCTCCTCAGGTGGATACAAAAAAATGAATGAACCAAAACAAGAGGGAAAAACAGTCCAGGGACCCTTTAATGAAAATGCCCTTCCAGTGTCGAGAGAATGGGATCTAACCTAGGTGCAAATTTCTTAATGGTCAGTCCCTGGACTGTTTTTCCCTCTTGTTTTGGTTCATTTATTTTCTGTATCCACCCAAGGAGGATGCCAGTGGGTATCAAAACAGTTGTGAAAATAAACACTGTCTATTAGAGTGGGTTTTATTTTCATATTTTGACCTTCACGTAGAAAAAAGAAGTTTTTTGCATTCAAGATATTATTAAGAGATTTAAAAAAGCTATGGAATCGTGTCATCTTTGGCAAATATAACTGACCCAAAGTATGAAGGTAAATAAGACCTAAATGCTTAACTACTATCAATATATATAAAACATAGGTAACTCAACTGTATGGGAAAAAGAGTTCTCTCTAATCTGAATCAAATCATCTGGCATTGCCATATTAGATAACAATTAGCATAAATTAGATACCATAAATTAATAATCTATATTATTAGCTTTATTGCTGTTTCCACGTAGTTCTACTATTTTTCAGGACAAAAACTGAAGAGTTCAAGAGGCTGAAGAATGGCTGATTAAAATAAATTCAGAATACATGGCAGGATATTATGCATTCTGCTTAAGACACTAATTTTTCCTCCTTATTTATTCAAAGATAGTATAGTGAGCTCTACATCAGTAGAGGGTGCACTGGATATGAATTTCTCCTATCCAGCCAGATACTGGATATGGCCATATCTATCCGGCCAGATATATATATTATTAGGTACCATATTATTTTTACACTTATATTGCTATGTTTTGTTTTGCATTGGGGGCAAGCACCCCCAAAATATAAGATAAATAATAATTTAAGTATATTCAGATGTTTAATTGTTTTGTTCTCTTTCAGGTTCTTGTGTTGTATTAAACTATTAAGTATTAATCATGAAAAGTTGTGTGGTCACTGTATACAATCAATGATCCTAGTGATATCACTGCAAGTGTAATATTTGGCAAAAGATTATCAAACATGGGATGGAGAAAGGTGGCCAAAAGTCTTAGCACAACACCTCTTCATAATCATTTGAAGATTAATCACCCAAAAACGAAAGTGACAAAAAAGAACAGCTGTGACTGAATCAAAGGAAATAGGCATAGATAGAATACGGGCTAGACCATCAACTTCAACTCTGAAAGAAAAGAAAATGGACCAAATGAGTAAGCAGATCTCAATAGAAGAAAGCTTTTCATCTAAAAAAATATGGGACATCAATGACTCCAGGTCTGTGATGATTCACCATAAAATTGGCATCATGATAGCTTTGGACAACCAGCCATTTACTTTAGTTGAAGATGAAGGTTTTATTGATCTAATGGCCTACCTCCAACCCAGATATCTCTTACCAAGCAGAAGGTACTCCTCTGATACTATAATTCCTCGTCTTTATAATGAGTTAAAGTCTAAAATTGCTCAGAAGCTGGAAGTAGTAAAGCATGTCAGCTTTTCTTCAGATATATGGACATGCACAACCTCTCAAGAAAGTTTTATTTCATTATTAGGTCACTGGATAGGTAAAGATTTTGAAAGATACAATGCTGTGCTACATGCCTCTCATTTCTCAGTCGCATACTGGCAAGAATATAAGTAAACCCTCAATGAGTCGGACTCATCCTCTGTCAAGTGCTATTATTCTTTTGTTTATTTTACTGAGAGAAGGGTTTTATTTCTTATGTCAAGTGCCATTATTATTTTGTTTCTTTTACTAAGTGAAGTGTTTTTTAATACTTATTGTACAAAAAGGTAAACAATAAAATTGTGTGTTTTGCGCTCAAAATAATTCTAGCAACAGTAAGTGAAAAAGTTTTATTATTTATTTTGAACATTGTATTAGACTCTCACTAATCAAACTTAAAAGGTTAAAGTATTTATGCCTCTTATGGGGTAAATAGCAGGGGTAATTAAGGTAATTCGCGATGGGTCTGACTTTTCAATGAGTCGGGCTGGCTAGAGCCCTATATAGTCCAACTTATCGAGGGTTTACTGTATCTGAAAAGTTTCACTTTATGTGGGATAGTTGGGATCTTGATACAAATAACAGGAATTTATTGGTGAGGGATGGAGCTAGTAATATGGCTCTTGGTAGTGACCTGGCTGAAATATCTTCAATACACTGCAGCATTCATTTACTCGAACTGGTTATTAGTGACAATTATGGTTCAGAAGTGTAATTGATATCCTTGCAAAAAGTCGCCGCCTGCAACTCATTTTAATCAATCATTCTCCTTTGGCCTGTAACAATTTCAAACACATTCAAGTGCAGCAAAATCTTGAGCCTCTCCTATTGGTTCAAGATGTCCCAACACATTGGAACAGTGCATATTTGATGCTAGAAAGATTATATAAATTAAAAATTCCAGTGCAGCTGTATTTGGCTGATCATAGTGAATTACCTACCATCACATCCTTCGAGTGGACACTGATACAAAATCTCCTCAAAATATTAAAACCATTCTTCCAACTAACTCAGGAAATGAGTTTGGAAAAATCAACTTTGTCTTCTATAATCCCAAGCATTTGTATTTTACAAAGATTTCTTTCAAAGATTGGCCATGATGACCAAGGTGTTCAAACAACAGAGAGAGAACTCCTGACTTCTCTTCAAGCGCATTTCTTTTCAGAGAGTAATGAGGGAAGTCTTTGAACATAATGAAAAACAGGGCTTATGTGACTGCAACTACAATCTATAGATCCACGGTATAAGTTATCTTTCTTTCAACAAGATCAAAAAGAGCAGGCTAAATCCTGGCTAA
>JAJOZX010021894.1:0-17267 GCA_023014485.1 Bathynomus jamesi
TCTCTATCTACGTTATCGAACCCATTCATAATTTTGAAAACCTGGATTAGATCACCCCTTTACCTCCTGGTCTCGAGTGTTGTCAATTTTAACTCCTTAAGCCTATCCTCGTACGACTTTGACCTAAAGCGACGGAATCATCTTAGTTGCTCGTCTTTGAATCTTTCGTTTTGTCTATATCTTTGCGCATATATATATCTTTGCGCATATATATCTAATTATATATAAATATATATATATATATATATATATATATATATATAATGCATATATATAATATATATATATATATATATGCATATTATATATATATATAATATATATATATATATAGTATATATTATATATATATGCATATATATATATATATATATATTATATGCATATATATATATATATATATATATATATATATATATATATATATATATATATATTATGCATATATATATATATATATATATATATATATGCATATATATATATATATATATATATATGTACAGTGTGGCGGAAAGTAGCTCCCTAATTTAAATTACATATAAATTATGTATAAATTGTGATTGTATTGTTATATTGTTATGGTGTGTTCTCTAAAGTGGTACAATTGTAACGGTAATCTTTTTTTCTCTAAAGTGTTCTCTTTGTGTTCTCTAAAGTGGTTACAATTCTAACGTTAATTTTTTTTTCATTTCAGATTGAAGGGTAACATGGCTGAGCGTTTTAACACTGCAGGAGCGTGCCCAGTTGGCGGCACGGTACGAAGTTTGGCAATCTGTCGTTCGAGTTCAAGATGGTGGCGGGCCATTCACGGACCACGTGCCCAAGTGGACCCGAAAACAATCAAGAACTGCCACTCGAAGCTCATGACCACTGGGTCTGTGGCAGATGTTCGAAGATGTGGTCGCCTTCGACATCCAGGGCCAGGAGACGGTGCAGGTAGTTCAGGAAATGTTCGCACAGAGTCCACGAAAGTCAACTCGCCAGGCAGCTCGGGAAAGTGGACTCTCCCCGCTACTCAGTGCGAACTGTGCTGAAGAAGGAGCTGAACTGGCGTGCGTGGAAGCCGCATTACTGCCAATCTCTCTCGGACGAGGACTGCGACATTCGCATGGAGTTCGGGGAAATCATGCTGGCTTGGCATGAAGAACTGGCCCCCATCTCTTCCGCAACATCCTCTGGAGCGACGAGGCGGTGTTCCACGTCGGAGGCTTTGTCAACGCCACAATTGCCACTACTGGGCAGGAGAGGATCCCATGGTTACCGCTGAAAATGGCAGAATCGGTTCAGTGTAACGGTGTGGTGTGGTATGACCTCAGATCAGGTTGTGGGCCCGTTCCTTCTGCGCAACACCATGAATGCTGAGCGGTACCTTGCTATGTTGCGAAACGAGGCTGGCCGGTTGTCAGCACATGGGAGAACATCGACGATCTGATATTTATGTAAGATGGCGCCCCTCCGCACTTCGCTTTTGTTGTCCGTGAGTGGCTGGATGCCCACTTCCCTGGGCGTTGGATGGGGTCGTCGTGGTCCACATCAATGGCCAGCCAGGAGCCCGACTTGACACCGTGCGACTTCTTTCTTTGGGGGTGGGTAAAGGAAGAAGTCTACCGCACCAAACCGAGGACATTGGAAGAACTGGAGGACCGAATTCGGGAAGTCATGTCCTCCATCCCGCCGGAGTTCCTGCTAAAGTCAGTGGACGCCACTCCTGGGCGGCTCCAGAAGCTGGTGGAAAGAGTTGGAGCCCACATTGAATTTTAGAGAAAACCTACCATGTATGCCTACCTTTCATATTATTCTTCTGAAATAATGGATAATACGTATTTTTTTACCAATCCAAAATAGGGAGCTACTTTCCGCCCACCCTGTATATAATATATATATATATATATATATGCATATATATATATATATATATATATATAATATATATATATATATATATATATATATATATATATATATATATATATGTTATAATGCTATAATGTTATAATGTTTCAGACCAACAAAGACCCTAGGATCCACTCATGGCTGGTCTACCTAACTGTGTTCGTAATCGTGTATTGTGTATGTCCTCCGTGGTGGCGGACGGGACCTACAATTTTACGTGGGTTCCGAACCAGAACATAAGAAACTTATTTAAAAACTGCCGGTAAATTGGCAACGACCAATTTTTACGAAACTAAATAATTATCAATTTAAAAATAATTAATTATCGGTTTAAAACTAAAGATAGAATCTTTCGGTCCAGAGGAGCAAGTCACAACAGACTACCATCCACAAATATGTTACATTCTATATCTATTTATAACGGACATGCAAATATATCAGATCCAAAGAATCCAGTCAATTTCATTACGGTATCCATCAAGTCACGGTTCATATCGATTGCGGACCAAGTCAAATTTACAACCATATACATTATCAATTTAAAAATAATTAATTATCGATTTAAAACTAAAGATAGAATCTCTCGATCCAGAGGATCAAGTCATAATAGACTACTGTCCACAAATATGTTACACTCTATATCTATTATATAACGGACATGCAAATATATCAGATCCAAAGAATCCAGTCAATTTCATTACGGTATCCATCAAGTCACGGTTCATATCGATTGCGGACCAAGTCAAATTTACAACCATATACATTACAATATATACACATACGAGGAAAAGTGTAGGTGTGGCTGTAAAGACTGTACAGTAATGTAGAAATGTGTGTGCACCCATTATGGGTCAGCGCTACTCGAGCTGTGCCTCACGGGGAGCTCTGTAGGATGCTTATAATCTTCGTACTCATGAAGAAATTTCTGCAAAGCTTCTTCGTACAAGATCCTTTTCTCATCAGGTGCCTTCTCGCTGTTTAATAGGGCTAGCAACTTTGAACTTTGAACTTTGTCATGAAGCATACACCTCGTGCGGAATCACAACCACCTTCTTCATTATATTAATCTAGTCAGTAAAGGGCCCAAAACTGAAAATAAGATGGGAGGAACGATTCTCCTCTTTGTAAATAAGGCGCTTTTTCTTACCTACAGTCTGGCTTACGTTTCTTGTAACGACGTAAGCGAGTCTTCTGAGAGGGTTTCATTGGTACATTACATTTTATAACATTAAGAAAGATTTCACAGATGCATTTTAAGAAGTCAGAATCGATATTTTTAACAAATATCTGCTGCAATGCACGAGGCAGTCGTTGATAGATTTTTATTAATTCGCGGTATTTCTTTAGCCTATTCGTCATTCTGGAATACAAGGTTTCAGGTTCGCTTGGAAATATATTCGTTCTTAGAAGCACCCTAAACGTGTTTCGCGGTGAAGATCACAAAGCAATATCCATAACTTTGGTTTGTGGCCTCTTTATAAACCTCCAAAAACTCCTTACGCTGATTCGGGAACATTTGATTGGCTAATACCCCAATTTATGACACATCTCTACGTTGCGCGAATAAGACTAGATATTGTGTATTTTGTGACACATCGCGCATGTATCTATTTTTGAAAAATAGATTCTGATTGATGAAGAACACGCTTATGTTAAAGTGGTGGGAGAATACTGTAAATGTCTCGGCAAACGTTTTATCCATCTCCAACATGAGGTCGTCAATTCCGATGACTGTATGCTCATTTCCCATTAACAAATTAACGTCATAGACCCCCTTGTGGAACAAAACATCATCTTGGTACTCGTTGAACACTGATTGGTATGTCGAATAGCACCATATAACTTTATGCACAAATTTTGAGAACATTTCACCCTTTTCTTTAATGATTTTAAGCATAAACACCGTTTTACCACATCCTGTAGGTCCAGATATAGTACATGTGGATGGGCTCGTGAACCTGAATTTTTCTCCAGATTCCATTTCTAACACGTCACACCCCTAAGTGGGTCATTTATAAAATATTACAAATAACGAGTGTTGCTCCATATATTTTGTTTTCTTCTTCCACAGAACCGTGAATGACGACGATGTACACCTCCCATCATCGATATCACGGATGAACCCGTTGACCATGCATCTACAATACCCACCCCCGCCGATGAGCCCTCACCAGCAACACCTGTTGCACGAAACAGCTCAAAGCGGTGGTGTGATGACGAATCCCCCACGTCAGGTATAAAGCGTTCCAGGGTTGTTACAACACCAGTAATAGAACCCCAACCCTCAAAGTCTTACGCAACAAGCCCCACAGTAGATCGTTCCGCCAATATGCCCCATTATTCATCCTCCACAGCAGCTACCCGTTCTGTTGAATCTGCAGTAAGAGCCCCAACCCTTAACGTCTTACGCAACCAACCCCACAACAGCGTCTTCCCCAAATATACCCCCTTATTCATCCTCCACAGCAGCCTCCCGTTCTGTTGAGGATGGTATAACATTCGAGTTGGTGCGCACCGCAACCCCAACCACAGCCTTGACTAGAAATTGGTATATAGTCAGGGTTGATCCTAGATCCATGTACAGCAACGGTATTGAACACGGACTACGGCGCGTAGTAGAGCGTATTGTAGAGTTTGCCCTTCAGAGCCGCGACGAGCGTGAAGTCAGGACGAGGCTGTCCTTCGGATTCGGGTCAGATGATGGTGATGTAGATGATTTTTGGGTAGTGGTGCCATTCAGGCGTTTGGCTGCTGAAGATGTAGAGTATATATTAGGTCGTATAATGCAGGCCTCCCAAAGTATTATAGCCTTAAATATGAACAACTACACGGTAAATATTGACCGTGTATTCCGTGTTGCGGGTCATAGTGCCACACCGTATACTCTTAACTTCAATTCTCAGGCTATTTATAGAGGGCATATAAACGTCGATCGTGGTTGCGGCTTTTATAGCAGTAGTCTTAGCACGTATGTCAGTGACGTGCACAGACTTTCAGAAGGGCAGCGGCTCAGTTGAAAAAAGGGCACTCCCCTAACATTTTTAAAAATGAAATCCGCAATGCCATATAGGCTATATATATGTATACACACAAAGAAAATTTTTAAAATTGTATGTGGTAAATATTCTTAAATTCCATTAAATTCAATGCATTATTTTTGTATATAAAGCTGATTAAAGAAAATAAATGAAAATTTGTTGTAAAAAGGCATGTTTTTATTGCAAGATTTTCAAAAGATATGAAGATATTGAAATATTGGAGTGTATTTACAATTATTATTCAATTTTACTTATATTGACTTTTAGCTTGCTCATATAAATTACAGTATTCTGCTGTATATACATTTAAAAATGGAATAATATGAAACTATAAATTAAAGATTTATAGAAATATACTGTGGGCTATTTAATATGATGGCCACAGCTCTTAAGTAGCAATAGAAAAATATTGATTCTTATCAGGAAAATACAAAAGCAAAATTATATTCTTAATCATCTACAATGAAATGCATACTGAAGAATAAGGAAGCCAACATTTTAATAAATCATAATAGCAGTCTCCTGTTGTCTCCTGTCTCGTTTTATAATAAATAATCTAGGTATTTTTATTCACTTTTAATGAAAATTGTATTGTTTCTAAAAATCAATTTCATATTAAAAATGAAAAGGTTATGATATGTTGTTTAATAAATCATTTATTAATTTAATGAAATTCATGCCAGTACTAAAACCCAAAATCCATCGTTTGACACACTGGTGTACTGATGGGCCTAGCCTAGTAGGCCTAAGACTAAGTAGGGGACGTGGACGTTTTTACCAACTTTACGAGTAATGTCATACAATATTTTTTGGAGTAATGTCACACTGCTTTCGATTCCAACTTACCATAATTATCAGTGAGAAATCACTAGTTAGCTTAGGTTAACGTAAAATAAACAAACAGTAAACAATACACCCACATACCCGAGAGACGCAATCAACAGTGAACAGCTGCAGTCAGTGTTACCACTAGGGACGCCCTCCCTGATTGACAAAATAATAGTAAAGGTATGTTAAGTTTATTATTCTAATAAAAAAATCATAGCTCAAAGTAATTCCAGTTTTGAAAATCTGTTGAAGTAGCAGTAACTAAATAAAAATATAACTAATTAATTCAAATTTATGTCGAATCAATATATTTATGAATTTTGACTAAAAGGGCACTTTTGATATGAAGAAGAAAAAGGGCAGGGGCTCAAGCACCCCAAGCCCCCCCTGTGCACGTGCCTGCGTATGTTTACTGTGTTAAATACACAGGCCACAAAAATTTGGCTGCCTACGGTCGTGGAGCGTGCCCGTAAACTAGCTGTATGCTGTGAACTTGAGTTTGACTGTAATATGGGTCCTGAAGAGCTGAGAAGGGTAGAACAGGAAATGAATGCTCGTATAGTTGCATTTGGACTGGATGATCGTCGTAGAACTGTGTATGTTTTTAAAAGCAGTGTGAGAGATGGTACAAGACCCCCTACTTATTTTAGGACTGTCAGGTACAACATATCTCCCCATCCGTAATATAAGGTGCCTTTACGCGAGTTATGACAAAAGTCGAAAATATGGACGACATCATGGTTTGTGTAAGGGATGTCTCGAGTTTGCGGATGATATAGTGAAACATTGTAAGAATGTCACATGGTATGTGGCAGTGTAAAAGCACCAAATGTGAAAGCCGTGTAGTTGAAGCTGAGAAGAGGGATTGTAATGTGTGTAGATGCACATTTTTTAATAATAACTGTTTTGAGTTCCATAAATCAATTGGCACGTGCAGGAAAATGAGAATCTGTGAATATGGTATGTTTCACACCATGAATGGTAGCGGCGAGTTGAAGCACAAATGTGACGAAATTCACTGCTCTACATGCCATGAGAAATATTAAGGCGGATGGTGTAAAGCATGTATGTTATATGAAAGATGCTAAGCCTAAAAACAACCCTTGTATAACTGTGTACTACGATATAGAAACATACACGAACGTTGAAACCAAAGAGGTTATTCCACATTTACTTGTGAGCCAGACGATTTGTGATGAGTTTATGCAGATCGCGTGTGATGAGTGTCACAAATGTGTAAACGGACAAACGTTTTTAAAACGAATGTCCACGATAGCCCTGTAAAACTATTTGTGTCCTATATTGTCAGTTAGCGGACAAGTTCAAAAAAATTACTGTGTATATTCTTGCCCATAACGGGGCAAAATTTGACACACAGTTCCTTTATAAGAGCTGCTTGAGCACGAGTCCTCTGAGATATTTACAGGTGATCCATTGAAAAGAGGCAACAAACTAATACAAATGCAGATAAGATGTAATGTACAATTTAAAGACACTATTATTCACACCCTGCAAATTAGCAAAGCTACCCAAGGTGATGGGCGTAGCAGCTGAGGTTTCAAAAGGATACTTCCCTTACACATTCCTCACTAGTGAAACTTTAAATTACGTAGGTCTACCTCAACCCAAACATTACTTTAACTATGATTGTATGAGTACAGATGAACGTGAAGATTTTGATCGATACTACTGTACAACAGTTTTAATTAACGTAATCCTTATAATATAGATGATGAATGTGAGCGTTATTGCGTGAATGATGTACCCGTGCTTAGAGTATGTTTCCAGGCCTTTAGAAGGATACACATATGTCGTTTCAAATGCGATCCGCTTCAAGTCGCAACCACCATCGCATCATTATGTTTTACAGTGTTCAAGAATAACTTCATGCCTAAAGGCACCGTGGCCATTATCCACAGAAACAACCCCCGCAGTTATGGGCACAAGGCTATTTACTGGCTCATACACCTACAACAGCAGAAAGGTGTATACATAAAGCATGCCCGCAACACGGGGGAAGTTCCCATTAAGGCTAATGGCCGAGTTTTTTGGGTTGATGGTCAAAGTGAAAACCGTGTCACTGGCGAGAAGAATGTGTACTCCTTTACTGATTGCTGGTGGCATGGGTTCCCCCCGTCCTGAGTGTGGAATCGTGGGAGACATCCATGGTAGATCTCTTGCCGACTGTCTTGCGTGGACGCGCACCCGCGATCAACTTATATGCTCCCAGTTCACTCACAAAGTCTTGTGGGAGCATAAGCATGATGGAGACAGACGGGGCATACCGTGAAGAAATAAACACGATCAAGCGATCATTGGTACTGTATCCTCTCAAATGCGGTGACAGCTTGTTCGGTGGGCGTACAAATCCCTTCAAGCTATACTCTCCACCTACAGAGGGCGTGAAGCTCTATTACTACGACTTCTGTTCTTCATACCCCTACGTGATGAAGAACAATCCGTACCCCGTTGGTGCGCCTGAAAAAATAGTGGGTACGAACCTACCCTCCATCAACGATTTTTCAAGAAATTTGAACGGGTACTATTTCGGCCTTTCTTTCGTAGACGTGCTCCCCCCTCGCGATTTATGGATGCTGATCTTACTCGTCGTTATAGATCACAAACTCATGTTTCCCCTGTGCGTGAAGTGTGCGGAAGAGAACAATGGTGATTATGTCCATACACCTCACCAGCGTAAGATCAGAGGTGTATACACAAGCCCTGAGCTGGCCCTAGCCGTTCGCCATGGGTATAGAATAATGAAGATACATGAGGTGTGGAGATTTCAAAAGTTACCAAACCTTTTCACACCATATATAAACGCGTTTTTGAAGGACAAGGTTGAGGCGTCAGGATATCCGCGAGGGTTTGAAAGCGAAGATGAAAAAACGTCTTATATTCAGCGTTACCGTGACCAGGAAGGTCACCCAAATTGTAAAGAATCCTGGCAAGCGCTTTAGTGCAAAATTGTGCCTAAACAGTCTTTGGGGAAAATTTACGCAGAACACCGGTAAAGGGAACGTTCATTTGGCGCAAACTTATAGTGAAGTCTGGGATTACGCCAACGCACCCGATAAAGACGTCATGGAGATTGTGAATGTAGGCAATACTTACATAATAAAGTACAACAATACTGAATTGGCCACAGATACCTCACGGGTTACAAACATTCCTGTAGCCAGCTTCACAACAGCCTACGCACACTTCAAACTTTGGGGCCTATTGCATTCTCTTGGGCGGCGGGTTTTGTATGCCGATACAGATAGCGTGATATTCACAGCGAGGAGGGGTGAATATATGCCTGCTATTGGGGAGTTCCTCGGTGAGCTAACTGACGAGATCAAGGATGAGTATGGGGACAACGCATACGCCGACTCGTTTGTGTCAACAGGGTCAAAAACCTATGGGGTACTGGTGGATAGGGGATGAAACGAAGTATATCTGTGAAGGCTAAGGGTATCACACTTAACCAAGCGAATTGGCGGGTCGTCAACTTTGATTCGCTGAAGGAGTTAGTGTATTTGGAAGATGATGAGGGTGGCCGTCCGCCCCCAACTAACTGTAGGCATCCACAATTTTCGGGCTCAGAAGCTGGGTTGGCGTGAAGGAACTTAGGGGCACAAAGGTGTGCCGTAACACCTGTAGGAAACGCTACCAGGTGCCTGGTACCTATGACACCGTGCCCTTTGGATACCATAATCTTTGATATGTCTATTGTTAACTTAATTATTACACGTATTTGTAAATATTTAATAAACGAAATAATCAAGATGTATATAATCATGTTTCAACTAGCGTTTTTCTTTGCGTGTGTGCGTGTGTACAGTAAAATTTAAGCTCCGCCCACTGTAAGACCGGCGACGTGAATCATGCCGCAACCTGAGCAGGCATCTACCCTTCCGTACTCAGTTGACCTCTGTGTACCCTTGAGCTCAGACGTGTATTCTCTCGCATAGAAGAAAATAGTAATGGCCACTTTTAATATCGTGTGTTCAACATTTATGAAGTGGTATTCTGCTAAGTGCGTAGATGTAGTGGATACTGAAAAACTCCCTATTCCCGCCTCCTTTGCCTCTTTTAAGGCTGCATTGAATCGTGCGAAGGGTCAGGACATTCAAATACTCTATGGATATTCTGGCGAGGGGGTTGTAGGATTTCGCAGTACAGACGGTGTACTGAAGTATGTTATAGAACTAAGCTTTATAAAGGCTCACATATACCGCGTGGTACAAGAAGCAACACCCTCAGAAGATAAACAACAGTTATGGGTAGTGAGTCTTGTGGATGAGTGGTGTGATAAGCGATATTATATCATGTTACACCATGCCGATTACTCGTACCCTACGACTGAAAATGTACGTAAGTCTTGCCATCATGGACAATCTTAAGTATTTTTACCACTACATTAATATATATCATGATTAGGTTTGTAGTGAGGTTGTGGCTAATGCGTTGTGTGAGTTTTTAACAGATTTTAGAGATGAGTACCGCCTGTTAAACAAAAAGGATAAATATGAACATATGTTTCACTCTATCTCTCCTAAACATCTTCACAAACCAGGGCGCTATTAAACATTTAAAAAATGTGTTTAGTTCGTGAAAATTACCCTGAAGGAAAATGTTTGGTGCGTATTCGGGGAAGTGGTAGTGATAAAACATTAAAACCGAAATTAATTCTTGTATCGGAAAATTTCTCAAGACACCTGCCCAATATAATGGGATACGACGATTCATGTTGGGTCAGCGCCGTACACGTTTCATTAGATTATGGTGTGACTCACTCCTCCCGTGGCGCCCAACCGTGTACCTCACGGAGCATACGAGTTCGAGCAAACCCATTCACGTTTCATCAGGGTGACTCACCCCGCCCGTTGAGACGATCCTCTCCTGTGACTCACGCGGAGCATACGAGATCGAAGAAAACCCATACGCGTTTCATCAGCGTGATTCATTCCTCCCGTCGAGCTGAACTTTTCTCCTGTGGCATATAGTCATCTCAGAACTTTCATCGAGTGGACGTGCCATAGTCATCTCGAACCGTGTGAACGGCGTATACGATGGAACTCCCTTTGAAAAGCATTCTCAACGCATCGTTTGACGTCTCCGTGACGAAGTCATTGCGCATGTTCAGGCGAGAAACCGGCACCATTAACTGTGTGCTTGAAACGATCTGCAGGCATGCAAGCAAACGTAACGCTATTTATTTAAGTGTTGAAGAGAAGCATAACATCTTCGTGGTAGTTGAGAGGTAGGCTGCGGACGGTTATAAAATACCAGCTGACGTAGGTACAAGAAGAGAGGTGATTAGTGACGCCGTCTCATATACCATTGTTTGTACATTGAGTGTAAATAACGAACAACCATGCATTGATATACGACTGATGTGGAAGAACACAGCTGATAAAGACGTTCTTCTTCCTACACGAAACCGTTTCATCCTCGACAGAATGTTTGAGATCGTCGGATTCCGTAAGCTGAAGCCTATATTAGATGTGCGTGTTACAGACATGATTTATTTTGATACGGTTCTTGAATACGCATGCACCGCTCTACTCGACGGATTTGTTGAATGTAGGAGTGAACAGGGGAGAACGGTCTTGATCTGGATGCATATGTAAAAGGTTTAGATTCTTCGAAATACCCTGAACTTTGGTACAAAGCGCTTGAGAGGTACAGAGTTGAGCTCGTCTACAATGTTCATCCTGAAGAGCTGTACCTCTATATAGTGGATAGGTGTCGTTACGATTTGGTAGAATATTTCCAATCCCGCTATGCCGAGTGAAGAAGAGTTCACGATTGAAAAGTTCGGGACGTTAAGAAAAAATCCCCGATTGGAAAGGCATGATTATAAACTTGTATTTCATGTTGTGGTTAACGATGACATTTTTGTGCGTGCTTTTGATTGTGTTCTACCCATGCTTAAATAAAACTTACCCGCCGAGTGTAAAGTGGGCACAAAAAGAGTATTGAACGATATGAAAGCCATTTATATTGAATATAGGCCACCGTATCAGTTGAACGGTGAAATGATGCTTGGGCGGTTTTACGACGTCGTACAAAGTAACGGCGATGTGGATATAGAGTATCAAATGCTAATTTAGCGTTTTGCATCGTAGAACGTAAAGACAATATATTTTTCCTGAACTAATATGATCATACTATGTTTTTGCATATTTCCAATATATTTAATATAACTATGTATTTTTTCCGGCACTAATATTTTGATAATACTATGCTTTGTATGATTGTATATTTTCTATTCTATTTGACAATATATATGTCATTGTATATCCATTAATTCAGCTAAAATAAACAAAACTTTGTATTGGTGTTTTATTTATTCCTTGTACATAATTATATCATTTGGTTTCTAAAACGGTTTTCAGAATAATTAATTAATTGCTATTTGTCAAATCGGTCTTCTAAGCCAGCTAATGGATGAATATATGGTATAATTTAATAAATAAGTAGCGAAGCTGACAGCTCAGCCTTCTAAGCCAACTGGCTGGATAATATATGCTTTAATTTAATAAATAAGGAAATCTGGCACCTCAGCTTTCTAAGTCAACATTAATATATGGTTTAAATAAATAAATAATGCTATCTGGCAACTCATCCCATATATTAATCAGCTAGTTGGCTAATTTAATAAATAACGAATCGGGCAACTCAGCCAACTGGCTGATTAGGGGCCTATAAGAGAGCGGCAGGGTGGCTGAAGGACTCATATGTGCTTGGCGGTCGCCAAGCGAAGAACCCTCCTCCTCTGGGTCCTCTCTCTCTCTCTCTCTCTCTCTCCCTGCCCCTTTGGGGGTGAGGCCGTCCCACCTTCTCCCCCAAAGAGGCCCCCTTAGGTTAGGTATGCCCCTTTGGGGGGTTCAGCTTGGGGAATAACTCCGCCTCCAAGTTGCATACCCCTTGCAACCCCATTTTGGGGTTGGCAACAAAGGGGTGGCACTCCCCTTTGGGGGTTCAGCTTGGGGGATGCCTCCAAGTTGCATAGCCCTTGCAACCCCATTTTGGGGTAGGCAACAAAGGGGGTTGGGGGAAATTTGAGGGAATTACGCAGGGACCGTTCGAGTTACGGCAGCCTGAAAAGAATAGACAGTATCATGACATAGTCTTCCTAAACGCGCAGCTCCAACGTCATTAAGATGAAGTCCATCTCCGAGGAACAAGTCGATCCTGCCGGAGAAACTGTTCCAAAAATTCGCAAAATGCACTCTTTCCTTTTGGCAAAGAGACTTTAGATTAACGTTGATATAGGTCGCCTTGCTGTAGAAATCGCTACGTTGGATAATTCGAGGAAGTATACCTGTTAAAACAATGTTATTAGTTTTTTCCTTTAGTCGCTCTAATAAGTCCCTGTACCTAGCCAGCAGCTATTCCGATCTAGAATTTAAAAAGTTATTAGTACCGACATGAATAACATACGTTGTGACCTCAGAGGTTCCGTCTGTAAAATGGTCAACACTATTCGTTATATCCTCCACCCTTGCACCAGGGTGGCAGTAATGGCGCCTACGACGAGGGTTTCTCCAACAGAATTCCTCGAGCTGCCCTCGAACAATGGAATCGCCAACGAGTCGTATTTCCGGTTCATCAGCATCTTCGAAACCTAAAACAGAAAACTTATTGTTTGTTATTACTGGTAGAAAAGTCTTAGGTTTTCTCAATGGGGCTCCATTACGCACTTGAACGAAGGGTTGGGAACTAGGGGAAGGAGACGGCTATTAGTACTATTTATATTATTATTAGAAACTGAGGCAGTAGGGTTCTTAACTGAAGTCTCAAGGGATTCTACTTTTGCCGTCAGGACCATCACCCTTTCTTCAAGCCTCACTCTGGCCTCCCTCTCACATTCTAACTCGTTCCTCAGCACTTCCATGCTCGAGCACCACCTGCAAACTAACGGTTCATTATTATTAGCCAAAGTAAACGCGTAAGCGGCAAATTTCCCTTCACAGCGACTGCAAGTACTTGACGGTGGTGCCATGCTATTAATTAATTATAAAAAAAAAAAACACAAACGAGCGTTCGGAAATTAATAAATTACAACGTAGGTCTACCGCGTACTTACTGTACCGTCACCTGCGCAAGCCCGCAAAATGTTCTTGAAACGCAGAAACAGGTTCTTGCAACACAAATTTATGCTAAATAAATATATACTTAATTAAGCTACCGACGAAAGATCTGTAAAAGAAGAAGTATTAATAAAACTTATCTGTCCGCTATTCGACCGAGTTTTTCTTTCCTTTTTTCCTTTTTTCTACGGTGGGTGACCACACCCTACTTGATCCCTGTAGCCAAGGAAAATGAACCTTATTAAACGTCGTTTTCTAATAGATTTGAAAAACAAAGAAGGCAAACAGGGGAAATTCAACGTTATGAAACCTCGTTTTCTAATAGTTAAGAATGCACCAAACACTATTTTTTCAAAGACACTTCAACGAAAACCACTTATTCAATTGGTAACACTGGACACTCGCTAAAACAAGTCTGTTCACAAGGAAAGACTGATCACTTCTGATATATATATATTAGGGTGACAGTTAAAAAGGTCGTAAATAAAAATTTTTTAAATTTCATGTTCTCACCCCTAAAAATGGTTAGGTTGGTGGCAAAAATGATATATGTAAAATTTGAACACATTATTTTTACTTTTAGAGGTAGCTCAATAAGGTCAAAGGTCACCAGTTCAACTCCGGCACAGAGCCTGCCTTCCTTTCCTTTCTTTTTCAAATGTGCTGTATCACTGATATACAACAATTTATGCTAAATTAGAGTTAGTAGAGCATAGTATAATACAAAAAAAGTGTTTAACATCAAAGTAGTCTGAGTCAATCAGCCAAAGTCTTCTTCAGGGTATCGTCGTCGGTGTTTATGTACGACCTGAAGCACAAACTGCAGCTGTTCTTCATCTTCCGTCAGCAATCCACAGTACTCCTGTATAAGCGCCACGCCTCGCTCGGCGTGGTCGTTAACAACGCTCAGGGTTTTCATCATGCGCTGGGCCATTGAGTACATTGTAATTTTGGTCTACTGTAACTATAATTATAATTATCAATTCATTTATTATCATTAACTACAATTTCATTAAAGTACATTGACTACGTTATTTAGTACATTACATCATTAAGTACAGTTTCATTAAAGTACATTACATTATATTAAATTAAAAGTATTACAGTTAATTATAATTAAACAGTTACTATAACTTTGTTTTGTTACAGTGTTTCATATTAATAGACAATTACAAAGTACATGGGCACATAATAACTTCTATAACAAAAATGAAAAATGGAAAATGGATACGACTAAAGCATAGAAATGGGAGATCGTAAGGTTATGACACAAACAAAAATAGGAAGCTACAAATACAATTTTTATCCAAAAACTCGCTTAGGCGATTTTGGTTTATTATGTAAAAATGAATATGGATTAGTCATTGTTCATTTTTTACATATAATTATATAATATATATATATATACGTGTATATATATATATATATATACGTGTGTATATATATATATATATGTATATATATATATATATATATATATATATATATATATATATATACAGGGTGGGCGGAAAGTGCTCCCTATTTGGATTGGTAAAAAAATACGTATATTATCCATTTATTTCAGAAGAAATAATATGAAAAGGTAGGCATACATGGTAGGTTTTCTCTAAAATTCAATGTGGGCTCCAACTCTTTCCACCAGCTTCTGGAGCCGCCCAGGAATGGCGTCCACTGACTTTAGCAGGAACTCCGGCGGGATGGAGGACATGACTTCCCGAATTCGGTCCTCCAGTTCTTCCAATGTCCTCGGTTTGGTGCGGTAGACTTCTTCCTTTACCCACCCCAAAGAAGAAGTCGCACGGTGTCAAGTCGGGGCTCCTGGCTGGCCATTGTTGTCCGTGAGTGGCTGGATGCCCACTTCCCTGGGCGTTGGATGGGTCGTCGTGGTCCACATCAATGGCCAGCCAGGAGCCCCGACTTGACACCGTGCGACTTCTTTCTTTGGGGGTGGGTAAAGGAAGAAGTCTACCGCACCAAACCGAGGACATTGGAAGAACTGGAGGACCGAATCGGGAAGTCATGTCCTCCATCCCGCCGGAGTTCCTGCTAAAGTCAGTGGACGCCATTCCTGGGCGGCTCAGAAGCTGGTGGAAAGAGTTGGAGCCCATTGAATTTTAGAGAAAACCTACCATGTATGCCTACCTTTTCATATTATTTCTTCTGAAATAAATGGATAATATACGTGTTTTTTTTACCAATCCAAAATAGGGAGCTACTTTCCGCCCACCCTGTATATGATATATATATATATATATATATATATATTATATATATATACATATATATATATATATATATATATACATGTATATATAGTATATATACACACACGTGATATATGTATATATAACATATATATATATATATACACGTTGTGTGTGTGTGTATATATATAATATATATATATATACACACGTATACTGTATAGATATAATATATATATGATGAATAAAGCCACGAAGGAAATTAAACACAGATGGTGCTCAAGCGCTTTCGTCTAATGACATCCTCAGGATAATAGGTTACAGAAAAAAAAAAATCCTATATATATATACAATAAACGGAAAAACAAAATTAAAGGATTGTGGAAGGGGGCACACAAATTTATAAGGAAAAAACTATCGATTTTTAGCACAAGATTAAAAGAATTGTTCCAACCAATGTTATAGATAAAAAAAATTATATATATATATATATAATATACAAATTTATACTGGAAATCTGCCCGGGTTTTAGCACACTGCTCTTTTTGTATAAAAAAAAAAAATTGTACAATCATCGATTTTTAGCACAAGATTAAAAGAATTGTTTCCAACCAATGTTATAGATAAAAAAAAATAAAATATATATACAAATTTATACTGGAAATCTGCCGGGTTTTAGCACTCTGCTAATTTCAGTATAAATTTGTATATATTATTTTTATCTATACCATTGGTCGGAAACAATTCTTTTAATCTTGTGCTAAAAATCGATAATTGTTCAATTTTTTTTTTTTTATACAAAAAAAAAAGAAAAAAGAGCATAGTGCTAAAACCGGGCAGATTTCCAGTATAAATTGTGTATATATATTATTTTTTATCTATAACATTGGTTGGAAAACAATTCTTTTAATCTTGTGCTAAAAATCGATAGTTTTTCCTTATAAATTTGTGTGCCCCCCTTCCACAATCTTTAATTTTGTTTTTTCCGTTTATATATATATATATATATATATATTTTTTTTTTTTTGTGAACCTATATATACGTTGTAATCTTTATGTACTTTAGTGTTCCTGAGGATGTCAGTAGACGAAAGCGCTTGAGCACCATCTGTGTTTCCTTTCCTTCGTGGTTTTATTCATCATAAATACTTTTCACCTTACTTTCGTGAAATAATTTTCATATATATATATATATATATATATATATATATACG
>JAJOZX010021895.1:0-17215 GCA_023014485.1 Bathynomus jamesi
TCTTAACCATTTGCAAATGTACGGTTATGTGCTCCCCAATTTATTCGCTTTAAACTATATAAGAAATCTTTGATGCATAGTGAACTCTATCATTCTTGGACTAGTAAACTCTTTCCCTCGAGTTAGCCTCAAAAAGTATGGCCGATAAATGTTGAGAGTCGTATATCTCTTGTTTTCATATTCATATTGAGGACAAAGGTTCCCAAGAAACTTCTATCGTAACTCCTTCGTAAAAGATATAATAAAGACACTGTACGACGATTCCGTGCACTTCAAGGGGTTTCAAAGAAGCTGGAGAAGGCAAAATTGGACGCTCGTTTCTTAACCATTTGCAAAGGTTGCGGTTATGTGCCCCAATTTATTCGCTTTAAATATATAAGAAATCTTTGATGCATAGTGAACTCTATCATTCTTGGACTAGTAAACTTCTTTCCCTCGAGTTAGCCTCAAAACGTATGGCCGATAATTGTTGAGAGTCGTATCTCTTGTTTTCATATTCATATTGAGGATAAGGTTCCCGAAGAACACTTCTATCGTAACTCCTCTTCGTGAGAGATATAATGATAATACTGTACGACGATTCCGTGCCCTTCAAAGGGTTTCAAAGAAGCTGGAGAAGGCAAAATTGGACGCTCGTTTCTTAACCATTTGCAAGGGTTACGGTTATGTGCCCCAATTTATTCGCTTTAAACTATATAAGAAATCTTTGATGCATAGTGAACTCTATCATTCTTGGACTAGTAAACTTCTTTCCCTCGAGTTAGCCTCAAAACGTATGGCCGATAAATGTTGAGAGTCGTATCTCTTGTTTTCATATTCATATTGAGGATAAGGTTCCCGAAGAACACTTCTATCGCTCCTACTCTTCGTAAAGATATAATGAAGACACTGTACGAAGATTCCGTGCCTTCAAGGGGTTTCAAAGAAGCTGGAGAAGGCAAAATTGGACGCTCGTTTCTTAACCATTTGCAAATGGTTACGGTTATGGTGCCCCAATTTATTCGCTTTAAACTATATAAGAAATCTTTGATGCATAGTGAACTCTATCATTCTTGGACTAGTAAACTTCTTTCCCTCGAGTGTGCCTCAAAACGTATGGCCGATAAATGTTGAGTCGTATCTCTTGTTTTCATATTCATATTGAGGACAAGGTTCCCGAAGAACACTTCTATCGTAACTCCTCTTCGTAAAAGATATAATGAAGACACTGTACGACGATTCCGTGCACTTCAAGGGGTTTCAAAGAAGCTGGAGAAGGCAAAATTGGACGCTCGTTTCTTAACCATTTGCAAAGGTTACGGTTATGTGCTCCAATTTATTCGCTTTAAACTATATAAGAAATCTTTGATGCATAGTGAACTCTATCATTCTTGGACTAGTAAACTTCTTTCCCTCGAGTTAGCCTCAAAACGTATGGCCGATAAATGTTGAGAGTCGTATCTCTTGTTTTCATATTCATATTGAGGATAAGGTTCCCGAAGAACACTTCTATCGTAACTCCTCTTCGTGAAAGATATAATGAAGACACTGTACGACGATTCCGTGCCTTCAAGGGTTTCAAAGACGGAGAAGGCAAAATTGGACGCTCGTTTCTTAACCATTTGCAAAGGTTACGGTTATGTGCCCCAATTTATTCGCTTTAAACTATATAAGAAATCTTTGATGCATAGTGAACTCTATCATTCTTGGACTAGTAAACTTCTTTCCCTCGAGTTAGCCTCAAAAAGTATGGCCGATAAATGTTGAGAGTCGTATCTCTTGTTTTCATATTCATATTGAGGATAAGGTTCCCGAAGAACACTTCTATCGTAACTCCTCTTCGTGAATGATATAATGATAATACTGTACGACGATTCCGTGCCCTTCAAAGGGTTTCAAAGAAGCTGGAGAAGCAAAATTGGACGCTCGTTTCTTAACCATTTGCAAAGGTTACGGTTATGCGCCCAATTTATTCGCTTTAAACTATATAAGAAATCTTTGATGCATAGTGAACTCTATCATTCTTGGACTAGTAAACTTCTTTCCCTCGAGTTAGCCTCAAAACGTATGGCCGATAAATGTTGAGAGTCGTATCTCTTGTTTTCATATTCATATTGAGGACAAGGTTCCCGAAGAACACTTCTATCGTAACTACCTCTTCGTAAAAGATATAACGAAGACACTGTACGACGATTCGTGCCCTTCAAGGGGTTTCAAAGAAGCTGGAGAAGGCAAAATTGGACGCTCGTTTCTCCATTTGCAAAGGTTACGGTTATGTGCCCCAATTTATTCGCTTTAAACTATATAAGATCTTTGATGCATAGTGAACTCTATCATTCTTGGACTAGTAAACTTCTTTCCCTCGTGAGTTAGCCTCAAAACGTATGGCCGATAAATGTTGGAGTCGTATCTCTTGTTTTCATATTCATATTGAGGAAGGTTCCCGAAGAACACTTCTATCGTAACTCCTTCGTAAAGATATAATGAAGAACTGTACGACGATTCCGTGCACTTCAAGGGTTTCAAAGAAGCTGGAGAAGGCAAAATTGGACGCTCGTTTCTTAACCATTTGCCAAAGGTTACGGTTATGTGCCCAATTTATTCGCTTTAAACTATATAAGAAATCTTTGATGCATAGTGAACTCTATCATTCTTGGACTAGTAAACTTCTTTCCCTCGATTTAGCCTCAAAACGTATGGCCGATAAATGTTGAGAGTCGTATCTCTTGTTTTCATATTCATATTGAGGATAAGGTTCCCGAAGAACACTTCTATCGTAACTTCTCTTCGTGAAAGATATAATGAAGACACTGTACGACGATTCCGTGCCCTTCAAGAGGTTTCAAAGAAGCTGGAGAAGGGAAAATTGGACGCTCGTTTCTTAACCATTTGCAAAGGTTAAGGTTATGTGCCCCAATTTATTCGCTTTAAACTATATAAGAAATCTTTGATGCATAGTGAAATCTATCATTCTTGGACTAGTAAACGTCTTTCCCTCGAGTTAGCCTCAAAAAGTATGGCCGATAAATGTTGAGAGTCGTATCTCTTGTTTTCATATTCATATTGAGGATAAGGTTCCCGAAGAACACTTCTATCGTAACTCCTCTTCGTGAATGATATAATGATAATACTGTACGACAATTCCGTGCCCTTCAAAGGGTTTCAAAGAAGCTGGAGAAAGCAAAATTGGACGCTCGTTTCTTAACCATTTGCAAAGGTTACGGTTATGTGCCCCAATTTATTCGCTTTAAACTATATAAGAAATCTTTGATGCATAGTGAACTCTATCATTCTTGGACTAGTAAACTTCTTTCCCTCGAGTTAGCCTCAAAACGTATGGCCGATAAATGTTGAGAGTCGTATCTCTTGTTTTCATATTCATATTGAGGATGAGGTTCCCGAAGAAATCTTCTATCGTAACTACTCTTCGTAAAAGATATAATAAAGACACTGTACGACGATTCCGTGCCCTTCAAGGGGTTTCAAAGAAGCTGGAGAAGGCAAAATTGGACGCTCGTTTCTTAACCATTTGCAAAGGTTACGGTTATGTGCTCCAATTTATTCGCTTTAAACTATATAAGAAATCTTTGATGCATAGTGAACTCTATCATTCTTGGACTAGTAAACTTCTTTCCCTCGTGTTAGCCTCAAAACGTATGGCCGATAAATGTTGAGAGTCGTATCTCTTGTTTTCATATTCATATTGAGGATAAGGTTCCCGAAGAACACTTCTATCGTAACTCCTCTTCGTGAAAGATATAATGAAGACACTGTACGACGATTCCGCCTTCAAGGGGTTTCAAAGAAGCTGGAGAAGGCAAAATTGGACGCTCGTTTCTTAACCATTTGCCAAGGTTACGGTTATGTGCCCCAATTTATTCGCTTTAAACTATATAAGAAATCTTTGATGCATAGTGAACTCTATCATTCTTGGACTAGTAAACTTCTTTCCCTCGAGTTAGCCTCAAAACGTATGGCCGATAAATGTTGAGAGTCGTATCTCTTGTTTTCATATTCATATTGAGGACAAAGTTCCCGAAGAACACTTCTATCGTAACTCCTCTTCGTAAAAGATATAATGAAGACACTGTACGACGATTCCGTGCCCTTCAAGGGGTTTCAAAGAAGCTGGAGAAGGCAAAATTGGACGCTCGTTTCTCAACCATTTGCAAAGGTTACGGTTATGTGCCCCAATTTATTCGCTTTAAACTATATAAGAAATCTTTGATGCATCGTGAACTCTATCATTCTTGGACTAGTAAACTTCTTTCCCTCGAGTTAGCCTCAAAACGTTTGGCCGATAAATGTTGGGAGTCGTATCTCTTGTTTTCATATTCATATTGAGGACAAGTTCCCGAAGAACACTTCTATCGTAACTCCTCTTCGTAAAAGATATAATGAAGACACTGTACGACGATTCCGTGCCCTTCAAGGGTTTCAAAGAAGCTGGAGAAGGCAAAATTGGACGCTCGTTTCTTAACCATTTGCAAAGGTTACGGTTATGTGCCCCAATTTATTCGCTTTAAACTATATAAGAAATCTTTGATGCATCGTGAACTCTATCATTCTTGGACTAGTAAACTTCTTTCCCTCGAGTTAGCCTCAAAACGTATGGCCGATAAATGTTGAGAGTCGTATCTCTTGTTTTCATATTCATATTGAGGATAAGGTTCCCGAAGAACACTTCTATCGTAACTCCTCTTCGTGAAAGATATAATGAAGACACTGTACGAAGATTCCGTGCCCTTCAAGGGGTTTCAAAGAAGCTGGAGAAGGGAAAATTGGACGCTCGTTTCTTAACCATTTGCAAATGTTAAGGTTATGTGCCCCAATTTATTCGCTTTAAACTATATAAGAAATCTTTGATGCATAGTGAAATCTATCATTCTTGGACTAGTAAACGTCTTTCCCTCGAGTTAGCCTCAAAAAGTATGGCCGATAAATGTTGAGAGTCGTATCTCTTGTTTTCATATTCATATTGAGGACAAGGTTCCCGAAGAAATCTTCTATCGTAACTACACTTCGTAAAAGATATAATAAAGACACTGTACGACGATTCCGTGCACTTCAAGGGGTTTCAAAGAAGCTGGAGAAGGCAAAATTGGACGCTCGTTTCTTAACCATTTTCAAAGGTTACGGTTATGTGCTCCAATTTATTCGCTTTAAACTATATAAGAAATCTTTGATGCATAGTGAACTCTATCATTCTTGGACTAGTAAACTTCTTTCCCTCGTGTTAGCCTCAAAACGTATGGCCGATAAATGTTGAGAGTCGTATCTCTTGTTTTCATATTCATATTGAGGATAAGGTTCCCGAAGAACACTTCTATCGTAACTTCTCTTCGTGAAAGATATAATGAAGACACTGTACGACGATTCCGTGCCCTTCAAGAGGTTTCAAAGAAGCTGGAGAAGGGAAAATTGGACGCTCGTTTCTTAACCATTTGCAAAGGTTAAGGTTATGTGCCCCAATTTATTCGCTTTAAACTATATAAGAAATGCAAAAAACTTCACTTTTTTACGTGAAGGTCAAAATATGAGAATAAAAACCCACTCTAATAGACAGAGTTTATTTCCACGACAGTTTCGACGCCCACTGGCATCCTCCTCGGGTGGATACAGAAACACAAATGAAACAAAACAAGAGGGAAAAACAGTTCAGGGATCGACCGTTAAGAAATTCGCACCTAGGTTGGATTCCATTCTCTCGAGACAGGAGGGGCATTTTCATTAAGTACATTCGCACAAATTTTAAAACTATCTTCCTGTTCTAAACATACAGATTCTATTATTTTTACATAATTATTACATTTATAATTAAATTTATTACATTTAATATTGCATAATTATTAATTACAGAAATTATAAATTTATTATTACATTGGTTATTACATTGTTGTTTATTATACAGAAATTATAAACCGAAAAACGAATGAAAAAAGGCGATTAGGAAATAATCCAGAGACCATTGAGAAATTCGCACCTAGGTTAGATATCGTTCTCCCGAAACCAGAAGGGCATTTTATTACAGGGTCAGCTTATAACTACATTTCCACAAATTAAAAATATCTTCTTGTTCTATACATACAGATCCTAATGTTTTGACATAATTACTGCATATATTTATTTCCACATTAATTACTTCCATTATTACATTTACTAAAAGCGAGTAAGGAAACATTCCAATCCAGAGACATTTAAGAATTCACACTTAGGTTCGAACACGTTCCCACGACTCCGTAAGGGATTTATTGACCAAGAATCTCATTAAAGGGTCTAACTTATAAGTACCTTCGCACAAATTAAAATTATCTACTTTTTCTATACACACAGATTCTATTATTTTTCTTTTGACATAATTATTACATTTATAAAGTACCTTACTTGATTCCCAATCTATAGCATGATTATTTTGGCTAGCGTGATAAAAAATGGCATTATTAGTATTACAACTTCTGAAGGCATATTTGTGTTCTTTGATACGGGTTTCAATATTTCTTCCAGTTTCTCCCACGTATACTAAATCACAACTTTTACAGGGAATGCTGTAGACACAGGCTTGTTCCTCTTTTGCAACGTTATTCCTAACCAATTTACTTTTCACGGTAGACGAATATTTGAACGCCAAAGCAAACTTAAATTCTTTCGTCAACGGTTTTACTCTTTCTAAGCCGGCAATGTAAGGCAAACTCACATATTGTTTTTGGTTAACTGAAGGTTCCCGAGGGGCATAAAAAGATTTTCTGGCTTTAAAATACGCCTTTCTGATAAACCACTCAGGATATTTTAAATCCTTAAAAATGTTCCAAATCTTTGAATTTTCCGGATCCAGCAAATGTGGGCTACAAATCCTGAGTGCTCTTAGAAACATGGAAGAAATGGAACAACTTTGACACTTTCTTTCAGTCATTAAATAATCTTGTTCCCTCTATTAAATTTAAATATGAATGGGAGAACGACAAACAATTACCTTTTCTAGATGTTTTGGTCATTAACGAAAGCGGAAAGCCCAATTTCACGGTCTATAGAAAACCTACTCATTGTAATTCGTACATTCATTATTTTTCATATCATGATGAAGGGGTTAAAAGCTCAATTATTTCTTCCATGTTTCTAAGAGCACTCAGGATTTGTAGCCCACATTTGCTGGATCCGGAAAATTCAAAGATTTGGAACATTTTTAAGGATTTAAAATATCCTGAGTGGTTTATCAGAAAGGCGTATTTTAAAGCCAGAAAATCTTTTTATGCCCCTCGGGAACCTTCAGTTAACCAAAAACAATATGTGAGTTTGCCTTACATTGCCGGCTTAGAAAGAGTAAAACCGTTGACGAAAGAATTTAAGTTTGCTTTGGCGTTCAAATATTCGTCTACCGTGAAAAGTAAATTGGTTAGGAATAACGTTGCAAAAGAGGAACAAGCCTGTGTCTACAGCATTCCCTGTAAAAGTTGTGATTTAGTATACGTGGGAGAAACTGGAAGAAATATTGAAACCCGTATCAAAGAACACAAATATGCCTTCAGAAGTTGTAATACTAATAATGCCATTTTTTATCACGCTAGCCAAAATAATCATGCTATAGATTGGGAATCAAGTAAGGTACTTTATAAATGTAATAATTATGTCAAAAGAAAAATAATAGAATCTGTGTGTATAGAAAAAGTAGATAATTTTAATTTGTGCGAAGGTACTTATAAGTTAGACCCTTTAATGAGATTCTTGGTCAATAAATCCCTTACGGAGTCGTGGGAACGTGTTCGAACCTAAGTGTGAATTTCTTAAATGTCTCTGGATTGGAATGTTTCCTTACTCGCTTTTAGTAAATGTAATAATGGAAGTAATTAATGTGGAAATAAATATATGCAGTAATTATGTCAAAACATTAGGATCTGTATGTATAGAACAAGAAGATATTTTTAATTTGTGGAAATGTAGTTATAAGCTGACCCTGTAATAAAATGCCCTTCTGGTTTCGGGAGAACGATATCTAACCTAGGTGCGAATTTCTCAATGGTCTCTGGATTATTTCCTAATCGCCTTTTTTCATTCGTTTTTCGGTTTATAATTTCTGTATAATAAACAACAATGTAATAACCAATGTAATAATAAATTTATAATTTCTGTAATTAATAATTATGCAATATTAAATGTAATAAATTTAATTATAAATGTAATAATTATGTAAAAATAATAGAATCTGTATGTTTAGAACAGGAAGATAGTTTTAAAATTTGTGCGAATGTACTTAATGAAAATGCCCCTCCTGTCTCGAGAGAATGGAATCCAACCTAGGTGCGAATTTCTTAACGGTCGATCCCTGAACTGTTTTTCCCTCTTGTTTTGTTTCATTTGTGTTTCTGTATCCACCCGAGGAGGATGCCAGTGGGCGTCGAAACTGTCGTGGAAATAAACTCTGTCTATTAGAGTGGGTTTTTATTCTCATATTTTGACCTTCACGTAAAAAAGTGAAGTTTTTTGCATTTATTATGGATCCCACGATCAGACGCCATCTATTCGCCTTCTTCTTAGTCACCTTTCCCCAACTTATATCTTCCTATCGTCTATATGAAAAAACACTAGTGGCTGTGAAGACCAAGAAGCTGCAACTCAAGTTCCTGCAAGAGTGTTTAGTGGAGCAAGTGTGCCCGAAGTCCTTGATACCGTTTACCTTCAGGAAGGACCATACACCGTTTCCGAATTTTGCCAGGGAAATTTTGAAGGAACGTATTCCATGTGTTAAAAGAGAAATTGACCATACGTATTTCAAACTAAGAAATTGTCTACGCGTCCTTAAATCGCATGTGTCGTGTGAACTACTTGTGGCGCTGTTTGAAACTGCAGATTATAAATGCGACGTGGAGACTAGACGCACTGAACAACGACTTAACAGAAAGCTATCCTATTTATGTGATGAAAGTGCTTGGTCAAAGTGTGCGGTGGAAGGTTCCGTTTTAAATTTATCGACATATGTCTTGTCCAAATCCGAAAAGGAAGTTCTTAATTTAGGGCTGTCGTTTGCGCTTAAACCCGATAAAAACATTGTTTTAGATTTTGTGTCTTCCGTAGTTAATTCCAGGGTGGATATTCCGTGTTTAAATGGTTTGATTCTGAGCAAGTTTCTGGAACATTTCAACTCATTGGACTCTATTCCCAAAAGATTCCGGTTAGCTTTAGACAAGCTCAGGAAGAATGAAGCAATATTTGTCACTAAAGCGGACAAAAGTAACACTGTGGTTATTTTGGACAAGTGTGATTATAAACAAAAAATGGAAGCGTTACTTAGTGATGAATTCACCTACACCAAAGTGAGATCGTCCCCCCTAAAGCGTCTTTCTGCCGAATTCAACAAAACCATCAGGAACTTATTAAAAGATGTCCCGGCGATTGATCCTAAAAGATTTCTACAGATTAACCCCAAACTCCCCCACATTTACGGCCTACCCAAAACCCATAAGATTAATATACCACTCCGTCCCATTATTTCACACAGGGGTTCCTTTAGTTACAGGTTATCTAAATTTCTTGCAGATAAATTATCCCCATTAGTTGGTAAATTTTCAGGCTCGCACATCACTAATTCCTGTGACTTTATTAACAAAGTTATGTCCTTAGATTTAAAACGGGGAAGAATGATAAGTTTTGATGTTGAGTCCTTGTTTACGAAAGTTCCCATTGATGATGTACTTAGTTTTTTAGATAGAAAATTGCCAACATGTAACGTAGAACTAGGCATGCCCACATCTGTATTTTTAGAACTGATAAAACTCTGTGTCACCAATAATGCCTTCTCCTTCGGTGAAGAATTTTATTTGCAACGTTTTGGTATGGGAATGGGGTCCCCTTTATCCCCAATACTGAGTACATTATATATGGAGTATTATGAGTCGGAATTGTTGCAAACAATATGTCCCAGGAATCTAATTTGGTTTCGTTATGTAGATGATATTTTCTCATTTTGGCCTGACCACTGGAACAACTTTGACACTTTCTTTCAGTCATTAAATAATCTTGTTCCCTCTATTAAATTTAAATATGAATGGGAGAACGACAAACAATTACCTTTTCTAGATGTTTTGGTCATTAACGAAAGCGGAAAGCCCAATTTCACGGTCTATAGAAAACCTACTCATTGTAATTCGTACATTCATTATTTTTCATATCATGATGAAGGGGTTAAAAGCTCAATTATTTCTTCCATGTTTCTAAGAGCACTCAGGATTTGTAGCCCACATTTGCTGGATCCGGAAAATTCAAAGATTTGGAACATTTTTAAGGATTTAAAATATCCTGAGTGGTTTATCAGAAAGGCGTATTTTAAAGCCAGAAAATCTTTTTATGCCCCTCGGGAACCTTCAGTTAACCAAAAACAATATGTGAGTTTGCCTTACATTGCCGGCTTAGAAAGAGTAAAACCGTTGACGAAAGAATTTAAGTTTGCTTTGGCGTTCAAATATTCGTCTACCGTGAAAAGTAAATTGGTTAGGAATAACGTTGCAAAAGAGGAACAAGCCTGTGTCTACAGCATTCCCTGTAAAAGTTGTGATTTAGTATACGTGGGAGAAACTGGAAGAAATATTGAAACCCGTATCAAAGAACACAAATATGCCTTCAGAAGTTGTAATACTAATAATGCCATTTTTTATCACGCTAGCCAAAATAATCATGCTATAGATTGGGAATCAAGTAAGGTACTTTATAAATGTAATAATTATGTCAAAAGAAAAATAATAGAATCTGTGTGTATAGAAAAAGTAGATAATTTTAATTTGTGCGAAGGTACTTATAAGTTAGACCCTTTAATGAGATTCTTGGTCAATAAATCCCTTACGGAGTCGTGGGAACGTGTTCGAACCTAAGTGTGAATTTCTTAAATGTCTCTGGATTGGAATGTTTCCTTACTCGCTTTTAGTAAATGTAATAATGGAAGTAATTAATGTGGAAATAAATATATGCAGTAATTATGTCAAAACATTAGGATCTGTATGTATAGAACAAGAAGATATTTTTAATTTGTGGAAATGTAGTTATAAGCTGACCCTGTAATAAAATGCCCTTCTGGTTTCGGGAGAACGATATCTAACCTAGGTGCGAATTTCTCAATGGTCTCTGGATTATTTCCTAATCGCCTTTTTTCATTCGTTTTTCGGTTTATAATTTCTGTATAATAAACAACAATGTAATAACCAATGTAATAATAAATTTATAATTTCTGTAATTAATAATTATGCAATATTAAATGTAATAAATTTAATTATAAATGTAATAATTATGTAAAAATAATAGAATCTGTATGTTTAGAACAGGAAGATAGTTTTAAAATTTGTGCGAATGTACTTAATGAAAATGCCCCTCCTGTCTCGAGAGAATGGAATCCAACCTAGGTGCGAATTTCTTAACGGTCGATCCCTGAACTGTTTTTCCCTCTTGTTTTGTTTCATTTGTGTTTCTGTATCCACCCGAGGAGGATGCCAGTGGGCGTCGAAACTGTCGTGGAAATAAACTCTGTCTATTAGAGTGGGTTTTTATTCTCATATATAAGAAATCTTTGGTGCATAGTGAAATCTATCATTCTTGGACTAGTAAACGTCTTTCCCTCGAGTTAGCCTCAAAAAGTATGGCCGATAAATGTTGAGAGTCGTATCTCTTGTTTTCATATTCATATTGAGGATAAGGTTCCAGAAGAACACTTCTATCGTAACTCCTCTTCGTGAATGATATAATGATAATACTGTACGACGATTCCGTGCCCTTCAAAGGGTTTCAAAGAAGCTGGAGAAGGCAAAATTGGACGCTCGTTTCTTAACCATTTGCAAAGGTTACGGTTATGCGCCCCAATTTATTCGCTTTAAACTATATAAGAAATCTTTGATGCATAGTGAACCCTATCATTCTTGGACTAGTAAACTTCTTTCCCTCGAGTTAGCCTCAAAACGTTTGGCCGATAAATGTTGAGAGTCGTATCTCTTGTTTTCATATTCATATTGAGGATAAGGTTCCCGAAGAACACTTCTATCGTAACTCCTCTTCGTGAATGATATAATGATAATACTGTACGACGATTCCGTGCCCTTCAAAGGGTTTCAAAGAAGCTGGAGAAAGCAAAATTGGACGCTCGTTTCTTAACCATTTGCAAAGGTTACGGTTATGCGCCCAAATTTATTCGCTTTAAACTATATAAGAAATCTTTGATGCATAGTGAACCCTATCATGCTTGGACTAGTAAACTTCTTTCCCTCGAGTTAGCCTCAAAACGTATGGCCGATAAATGTTGAGAGTCGTATCTCTTGTTTTCATATTCATATTGAGGATAAGGTTCCCGAAGAACACTTCTATCGCACCTACTCTTCGTAAAAGATATAATGAAGACAATGTACGACGATTCCGTGCCCTTCAAGGGGTTTCAAAGTAGCTGGAGAAGGCAAAATTGGACGCTCGTTTCTTAACCATTTGCAAAGGTTACGGTTATGTGCCCCAATTTATTCGCTTTAAACTATATAAGAAATCTTTGATGCATAGTGAACTCTATCATTCTTGGACTAGTAAACTTCTTTGCCTCGAGTGTGCCTCAAAACGTATGGCCGATAAATATTGTGAGTCGTATCTCTTGTTTTCATATTCATATTGCGGATAAGGTTCAAGGATTACACTTCTATCGTAACACCTCTTCGTGAATGATATAATGAAGACACTGTACGACGATTCCGTGCCCTTCATATGGTTTCAAAGAAGCTGGAGAAGGCAACATTGGACGCTCGTTTCTTAACCATTTGCAAAGGTTACGGTTATGTGCCCCAATTTATTCGCTTTAAACTATATAAGAAATCTTTGATGCACCGTGAACTCTATCATTCTTGGACTAGTAAACTTCTTTCCCTCGAGTTAGACTCAAAACGTTTGGCCGATAAATGTTGAGAGTCGGATCTCTTGTTTTCATATTCATATTGAGGATAAGATTCCCGAAGAACACTTCTTTCGTAACTACTCTTCGTAAAAGATATAATGAATACACTGTACAACGATTACGTGCCCTTCAAGGGATTCAAAGAAGCTGGAGAAGGCAAAATTGGACGCTCGTTTCTTAACCATTTGCAAGGGTTACGGTTATGTGCCCCAATTTATTCGCTTTAAACTATATAAGAAATCTTTGATGCATCGTGAACTCTATCATTCTTGGACTAGTAAACTTCTTTCCCTCGAGTTAGCCTCAAAACGTTTGGCCGATAAATGTTGAGAGTCGTATCTCTTGTTTTCATATTCATATTGATGATTATTCCCGAAGAAATCTTCTATCGTAACTACCTTCGTAAAAGATATAATAAAGACACTGTACGACGATTCCGTGCCCTTCAGGGGTTTCAAAGAAGTTGGAGAAGGCAAAATTGGACGCTCGTTTCTTAACAATTTGCAAAGGTTACGGTTATGTGCTCCAATTTATTCGCTTTAAACTATATAAGAAATCTTTGATGCATAGTGAACTCTATCGTTCTTGGACTAGTAAACTTCTTTCCCTCGTGTTAGCCTCAAAACGTATGGCCGATAAATGTTGAGAGTCGTATCTCTTGTTTTCATATTCATATTGAGGATAAGGTTCCCGAAGAACACTTCTATCGTAACTCCTCTTCGTGAAAGATATAATGAAGACACTGTACGACGATTCCGTTCCCTTCAAGGGGTTTCAAAGAAGCTGGAGAAGGGAAATTGGACGCTCGTTTCTTAACCATTTGCAAAGGTTACGGTTATGTGCCCCAATTATATCGCTTTAAACTATATACGAATTCTTTTTATGCATAGTGAACCCTATCATTCTTGGACTAGTAAACTTCTTTCCTCGAGTTAGCCTCCAAAACGTATGGCCGATAAATGTTGAGAGTCGTATCTCTTGTTTTCATATTCATATTGAGGATAAGGTTCCCGAAGAACACTTCTATCGCACCTACTCTTCGTAAAAGATATAATGAAGACAATGTACGACGATTCCGTGCCTTCAAGGGGTTTCAAAGTAGCTGGAGAAGGCAAATTGACGCTCGTTTCTTAACCATTTGCAAAGGTTACGGTTATGTGCCCCAATTTATTCGCTTTAAACTATATAAGAAATCTTTGATGCATAGTGAACTCTATCATTCTTGGACTAGTAAACTTCTTTCCCTCGAGTGTGCCTCAAAACGTATGGCCGATAATTGTTGTGAGTCGTATCTCTTGTTTTCATATTCATATTGAGGATAAGGTTCCCGAAGAACACTTCTATCGTAACTCCTCTTCGTGAGTGATATAATGATAATACTGTACGACGATTCCGTGCCCTTCAAAGGGTGTCAAAGAAGCTGGAGAAGGCAAAATTGGACGCTCGTTTCTTAACCATTTGCAAGGGTTACGGTTATGTGCCCCAATTTATTCGCTTTAAACTAATATAAGAAATCTTTGATGCTAGTGAACTCTATCATTCTTGGACTAGTAAACTTCTTTCCATCAAGTTAGCCTCAAAACGTATGGCCGATAAATGTGAGAGTCGTATCTCTTGTTTTCATATTCATATTGAGGACAAAGTTCCCGAAGAACACTTCTATCGTAAACTACTCTTCGTAAAAGATAAATGAAGACACTGTACGACGATTCCGTGCCCTTCAAGGGGTTTCAAAGAAGCTGGAGAAGGCAAAATTGGACGCTCGTTTCTCAACCATTTGCAAAGGTTACGGTTATGTGCCCCAATTTATTCGCTTTAAACTATATAAGAAATCTTTGATGCATCGTGAACTCTATCATTCTTGGACTAGTAAACTTCTTTCCCTCGAGTTAGCCTCAAAACGTTTGGCCGATAAATGTTGGGAGTCGTATCTCTTGTTTTCATATTCATATTGAGGACAAGGTTCCCGAAGAAATCTTCTATCGTAACTACACTTCGTAAAAGATATAATAAAGACACTGTACGACGATTCCTGCACTTCAAGGGGTTTCAAAGAAGCTGGAGAAGGCAAAATTGGACGCTCGTTTCTTAACCATTTGCCAAGGTTACGGTTATGTGCTCCAATTTATTCGCTTTAAACTATATAAGAAATCTTTGATGCATAGTGAACTCTATCATTCTTGGACTAGTAAACTTCTTTCCCTCGAGTTAGCCTCAAAACGTATGGCCGATAAATGTTGAGAGTCGTATCTCTTGTTTTCATATTCATATTGAGGACAAAGTTCCCAAGAACACTTCTATCGTAACTCCTCTTCGTAAAAGATATAATGAAGACACTGTACGACGATTCCGTGCCCTTCAAGGGGTTTCAAAGAAGCTGGAGAAGGCAAAATTGGACGCTCGTTTTCACCATTGCAAAGGTACGGTTATGGGCCCCAATTATTCGCTTTAAAACTATATAAGAAATCTTTGATGCATCGTGAACTCTATCATTCTTGGACTAGTAAACTTCTTCCTCGAGTTAGCCTCAAAACGTTTGGCCGATAAATGTTGGGAGTCGTATCTCTTGTTTTCATATTCATATTGAGGAAGGTTCCCGAAGAAATCTTCTATCGTAACTACACTTCGTAAAAGATATAATAAGACACTGTACGACGATTCCGTGCACTTCAAGGGGTTCAAAGAAGCTGGAGAAGGCAAAATTGGACGCTCGATTCTAACCATTTGCCAAGGTTACGGTTATGTGCTCCAATTTATTCGCTTTAAACTATATAAGAAATCTTTGATGCATAGTGAACTCTATCATTCTTGGACTAGTAAATTTCTTTCCCTCGTGTTAGCCTCAAAACGTATGGCCGATAAATGTTGAGAGTCGTATCTCTTGTTTTCATATTCATATTGAGGATAAGGTTCCCGAAGAACACTTCTATCGTAACTCCTCTTCGTGAAAGATATAATGAAGACACTGTACGACGATTCCGTGCCCTTCAAGGGGTTTCAAAGAAGCTGGAGAAGGGAAAATTGGACGCTCGTTTCTTAACCATTTGCAAAGGTTAAGGTTATGTGCCCCAATTTATTCGCTTTAAACTATATAAGAAATCTTTGATGCATAGTGAAATCTATCATTCTTGGACTAGTAAACGTCTTTCCCTCGAGTTAGCCTCAAAAAGTATGGCCGATAAATGTTGAGAGTCGTATCTCTTGTTTTCATATTCATATTGAGGACAAGGTTCCCGAAGAAATCTTCTATCGTAACTACACTTCGTAAAAGATATAATAAAGACACTGTACGACGATTCCGTGCACTTCAAGGGGTTTCAAAGAAGCTGGAGAAGGCAAAATTGGACGCTCGTTTCTTAACCATTTGCAAAGGTTACGGTTATGTGCTCCAATTTATTCGCTTTAAACTATATAAGAAAATCTTTGATGCATAGTGAACCCTATCATTCTTGGACTAGTAAACTTCTTTCCCTCGAGTTAGCCTCAAACGTATGGCCGATAAATGTTGAGAGTCGTATCTCTTGTTTTCATATTCATATTGAGGATAAGGTTCCCGAAGAACACTTCTATCGCACCTACTCTTCGTAAAAGATATAATGAAGACAATGTACGACGATTCCGTGCCCTTCAAGTGGTTTCAAAGTAGCTGGAGAAGGCAAAATTGGACGCTCGTTTCTTAACCATTTGCAAAGGTTACGGTTATGTGCCCCAATTTATTCGCTTTAAACTATATAAGAAATCTTTGATGCATAGTGAACTCTATCATTCTTGGACTAGTAAACTTCTTTCCCTCGAGTGTGCCTCAAAACGAAAGGCCGATAAATATTGTGAGTCGTATCTCTTGTTTTCATATTCATATTGCGGATAAGGTTCCAGAAGAACACTTCTATCGTAACTCCTCTTCGTAAAAGATATAATGAAGACACTGTACGACGATTCCGTGCCCTTCAAGGGGTTTCAAAGAAGCTGGAGAAGGCAAAATTCGACGCTCGTTTCTTAACCATTTGCAAAGGTTACGGTTATGTGCCCCAATTTATTCGCTTTAAACTATATAAGAAATCTTTGATGCATAGTGAACTCTATCATTCTTTGACTAGTAAACTTCTTTCCCTCGAGTTAGCCTCAAAACGTATGGCCGATAAATGTTGAGAGTCGTATCTCTTGTTTTCATATTCATATTGAGGACAAGGTTCCCGAAGAACACTTCTATCGTAACTACTCTTCGTAAAAGATATAATGAAGACACTGTACGACGATTCCGTGCCCTTCAAGGGGTTTCAAAGAGCTGGAGAAGGGCAAAATTGGACGCTCGTTTCTCAACCATTTGCAAAGGTT
>JAJOZX010021896.1:0-19894 GCA_023014485.1 Bathynomus jamesi
TAAGATCAAATGTAGTATGAACTCTTCAAATAAATTTTAATAAAATGCAAACTTAATATAGTATAGTTTTGCATTTAAAGAAAAACGAGATTCATAATTTTCACACTTTCATAATGTTGCTTTTTTCTATATTTTGATCAGAATTTTCTACATAATCTTGAATATACCATTAATATATTGTAAATCAATACATTTACGATTTAATTTTTTCTATAATTCAATGATATTGAAACTTTCTTCAAAATCCATTCATTTCGGTATCTTTACACGAAGTATTCAAATAACATCTAAAAATAAAGTCCGAGAAGGATGGAACTTTTTCAATAATTTTTAAAGAAATTTCGAATTTTTGGCTTAAGCAGTTTTATTTTATTGTTCAATACAATATAAGATCAAATGAAGTATGAAATCTTCAAATAATTTCACTAAAAATGCAATCTTAATAAAGTATTTTTGCGTTTAAAGAAAACGAGATTCATATTTTCAACCTTTCATGATGTTGCTTTTCTCTATATTTTTTTCCTAATTTTCGACACAATCTTGAATATACCATTAATAAATTGTGAAAATCAGAAGAATTTTTCAATATAATTTATTTCATAAATTATTGGTATGGAAGCATTTAAAATATCCATGTATTTCAGCTATTTTTACATGAAGTTTGAAATAGCATCCAAAAATAAAGTCGGAGAAGGATGGATGCTTTTCAATAATTTTAAAGAATTTCGAATTTTTTTGGCAAACAGTTTTATTTTATTCTTCATACAATATAAGATGAAATGAAGTATGAAACGTACAAATAATTTTAACTAATATTTTTGCATTTTTAAGAGAGATTCATATTTTCAACTTTTCATAATTTTGCTTTTCTCTATATTTTAATCCAAATTTTCTACATAATCTTGATATACCATTAATATAGTAAAAACAATACAATTTAAGATTTAATTTTTTCATAATTCAATGATATTGAAACTTTCTTCAAAAATCCATTCATTTCGGTATCTTTACACGAAGTATTCAAATAACATCTAAAAATAAATCCGAGAAGGATGGAACTTTTTCAATAATTTTTAAAGAAATTTCGAATTTTTGGCCTTAAGCAGTTTTATTTTATTGTTCAATACAATATAAGATCAAATGAAGTATGAAATCTTCAAATAATTTCACTAAAAATGCAATCTTAATAAAGTATTTTTGCGTTTAAAGAAAACGAGATTCATATTTCAACCTTTCATGATGTTGCTTTTCTCTATATTTTTTCCTAATTTTCGACACAATCTTGAATATACCATTAATAAATTGTGAAAATCAGAAGAATTTTTCAATATAATTTATTTCATAAATTATTGGTATGGAAGCATTTAAAAATATCCATGTATTTCAGCTATTTTTACATGAAGTATTGAAATAGCATCCAAAATAAAGTCGGAGAAGGATGGATGCTTTTCAATAAATTTAAAGAAATTTCGAATTTTTGGCATGAAACAGTTTTATTTTATTCTTCAGTACAATATAAGATGAAATGAAGTATGAAATGTACAAATAATTTTACTAATATTGCAATCTTAAAGTATTTTTGCATTTATAAGAGAGATTCATATTTTCAACTTTTCATAATTTTGCTTTTCTCTATATTTTAGTCCAAATTTTCTACATAATCTTGAATATACCATTAATATATTCAAAAGTTAATAGAATTTAAGATTTAATTTTTTCATAATTCAATGATATTGAAACTTTCTTCAAGATCCATTCATTTCGGTATCTTTACACGAAGTATTCAAATAACATCTAAAAATAAATCCGAGAAGGATGAACTTTTTCAATAATTTTTAAAGAAATTTCGAATTTTTGGCCTTAAGCAGTTTTATTTTATTGTTTAATAAGATCAAATGAAGTACGAAATCTTCAAATAATTTTACTAAAAATGCGACCTTAATAAAGTATAGTTTTGCATTTAAAGAAAACTAGGCTCATAATTTCAACCTTTTATAATGTTGCTTTTCCTTTATTTCAAGCGGAATTTTCTACATAATCATGAATATACCATTACTATATTGTAAAAATCAATAGAATTTACGCTTTAATTTATTTCATAATTCAGTGATATGTAAACTTTGTTCAGAGAATCCATTCATTTCGACCCTTTTTACAAGAAGTATTGAAATACCGTCCTAAAATAAAGTTTGAGAAGCATGGACCTCTCATTAATTTAAAAAAAAATTCTAATTTTTGGCCATAAACAGCTGTATTTTATTATTTTATAGAATATAATATCAAATGAAGTATGAAATCTTCAAATAATTTTAATAAAATGCAATATCAATAAAGTAAAGATTTGCTTTTAAAGAAAACGTCATTAAATATGTTCAATTTTTCCGAAAGTTGCTTTCCTCAATATTTTAATAACAATTTTCTACATATTCTTAAATATACAATTATTATATTGTAAAAATCATTAGAATTTACGAGTTAATTTATTTCATAATTCAATGGTATGGAAACTTTCTACAAAAAATCCATTCATTTCGACTATTTTTACAAGAAGTATTAAACTGCCGTTCAAAAATAAAGTCCGAGAAGCATAGAATCTCATTCATTAAATTTTAACAAATTTCGAATTTTTATTCATAAACTTGTATTTTATGGATTCATACAATATAATATGAAATGAAGTATGAAATTAAGAAAATTGTTTAACTAAAAACGCAATCGTAATAAAGTATAGTTTTGCATTTAAAGAAAACGAGATTCATATTTCAACTTTTATTATCGTTGCATTTCTCTATATTTTAATTTCAATTTCCTACATAATCTTGAACATACCATTAATATATTGTAAAAATCAATAGAATTTACGATTTAATTTATTTCGTATTTCAATGGTACGGAAACTTTCTTTAAAAAACACATTCATTTCGACTATTTTCACAGAAAGTATTGAAAAAAACCTCCAAAAATAAAGTACGAGAAGGATGGATGTTTTTCAATAATTTTTAAACAAATTTCGAATATTTGGCCATAAACTGCTGTATTTTACTGTTTCGTACAATATAATATCAAATGAAGCATGAACTCTTCAAATAATTTTACTAAAACTGCAATCTTAATATAGTAAAGATTTGCATTGAAAGAAAACGTCATTACTAATTTTCAAGTTTCCAGAAAGTTGCTTTTCTCAATTTTTTTTATTAATTTTCAACATATTGTTAAATATACCATTAATATTTTGTAAACATCATAAGAATTTACGACTTAATTTATTTCATAATTCAGTGTTATGGAATCTTTCTTCAAAAAATCCATACATTTCGAGTATCTTTACAGGAAGCATTAAATAACATCGAAAAATAAATTCCGAGAAGGATGGATCTTTTTCAATAATTTCTAAAGAAATTTGGATTTTTGACCTTAAACAGTTTTATTTTATTGTTGAAAACAACATAAGATCAAATGTAGTATGAACTCTTCAAATAATTTTAATAAAAATGCAAACTTAATATAGTATAGTTTTGCATTTAAAGAAAACGAGATTCATAATTTCAACTTTTCATAATGTTGCTTTTTTCTATATTTTGATCAGAATTTTCTACATAATCTTGAATATACCATTAATATATTGTAAAATACAATACAATTTACGATTTAATTTTTTCTATAATTCAATGATATTGAAACTTTCTTCAAAAATCCATTCATTTCGGTATCTTTACACGAAGTATTCAAATAACATCTAAAAATAAAGTCCGAGAAGGATGGAACTTTTTCAATAATTTTTAAAGAAATTTCGAATTTTTGGCCTTAAGCAGTTTTATTTTATTGTTCAATACAATATAAGATCAAATGAAGTATGAAATCTTCAAATAATTTCACTAAAAATGCAATCTTAATAAAGTATTTTTGCGTTTAAAGAAAACGAGATTCATATTTTCAACCTTTCATGATGTTGCTTTTCTCTATATTTTTTCCTAATTTTCGACACAATCTTGAATATACCATTAATAAATTGTGAAATCAGAAGAATTTTTCAATATAATTTATTTCATAAATTATTGGTATGGAAGCATTTAAAAATATCCATGTATTTCAGCTATTTTTACATGAAGTATTGAAATAGCATCCAAAAATAAAGTCGGAGAAGGATGGATGCTTTTCAATAAATTTTAAAGAAATTTCGAATTTTTGGCATGAAACAGTTTTATTTTATTCTTCAGTACAACATAAGATGAAATGAAGTATGAAATGTACAAATAATTTTACTAATATTGCAATCTTAAAGTATTTTTGCATTTATAAGAGAGATTCATATTTTCAACTTTTCATAATTTTGCTTTTCTCTATATTTTAGTCCAATTTTCTACATAATCTTAATATACCATTAATATATTCAAAAAGTTAATAGAATTTAAGATTTAATTTTTTCATAATTCAATGATATTGAAACTTTCTTCAAAGATCCATTCATTTCGGTATCTTTACACGAAGTATTCAAATAACATCTAAAAATAAATCCGAGAAGGATGGAACTTTTTCAATAATTTTTAAAGAAATTTCGAATGTTTGGCCTTAAGCAGTTTTATTTTATTGTTCAATAAGATCAAATGAAGTACGAAATCTTCAAATAATTTTACTAAAAATGCGACCTTAATAAAGTATAGTTTTGCATTTAAAGAAAACTAGGCTCATAATTTCAACCTTTTATAAAGTTGCTTTTCTCTTTATTTCAAGTTGAATTTTCTACATAATCATGAATATACCATTACTATATTGTAAAAATCAATAGAATTTACGCTTTAATTTATTTCATAATTCAGTGATATGGAAACTTTGTTCAGAGAATCCATTCATTTCGACCCTTTTTACAAGAAGTATTGAAATACCGTCCTAAAATAAAGTTTGAGAAGCATGGACCTCTCATTAATTTTAAAAAAAAATTCTAATTTTTGGCCATAAACAGCTGTATTTTATTATTTTATAGAATATAATATCAAATGAAGTATGAAATCTTCAAATAATTTTAATAAAATGCAATATCAATAAAGTAAAGATTTGCTTTTAAAGAAAACGTCATTAAATATGTTCAATTTTTCCGAAAGTTGCTTTCCTCAATATTTTAATAACAATTTTCTACATATTCTTAAATATACAATTATTATATTGTAAAAATCATTAGAATTTACGAGTTAATTTATTTCATAATTCAGTGGTATGGGAACTTTCTACAAAAAATCCATTCATTTCGACTATTTTTACAAGAAGTATTAAACTGCCGTTCAAAAATAAAGTCCGAGAAGCATAGAATCTCATTCATTAAATTTTAACAAATTTCGAATTTTTATTCATAAACAGCTGTATTTTATGGATTCATACAATATAATATGAAATGAAGTATGAAATTAAGAAAATTGTTTAACTAAAAACGCAATCGTAATAAAGTATAGTTTTGCATTTAAAGAAAACGAGATTCATAATTTCAACTTTTATTATCGTTGCATTTCTCTATATTTTAATTTCAATTTCCTACATAATCTTGAACATACCATTAATATATTGTAAAAATCAATAGAATTTACGATTTAATTTATTTCGTATTTCAATGGTACGGAAACTTTCTTTAAAAACACATTCATTTCGACTATTTTCACAGAAAGTATTGAAAAAACCTCCAAAAATAAAGTACGAGAAGGATGGATGTTTTTCAATAATTTTTAAACAAATTTCGAATATTTGGCCATAAACTGCTGTATTTTACTGTTTCGTACAATATAATATCAAATGAAGCACGAACTCTTCAAATAATTTTACTAAAACTGCAATCTTAATATAGTAAAGATTTGCATTGAAAGAAAACGTCATTACTAATTTTCAAGTTTCCAGAAAGTTGCTTTTCTCAATTTTTTTATTATTAATTTTCAACATATTGTTAAATATACCATTAATATTTTGTAAACATCATAAGAATTTACGACTTAATTTATTTCATAATTCAGTGTTATGGAATCTTTCTTCAAAAAATCCATACATTTCGAGTATCTTTACAGGAAGCATTAAATAACATCGAAAAATAAATTCCGAGAAGGATGGATCTTTTTCAATAATTTCTAAAGAAATTTGGATTTTTGACCTTAAACAGTTTTATTTTATTGTTGAAAACAACATAAGATCAAATGTAGTATGAACTCTTCAAATAATTTTATTAAAATGCAAACTTAATATAGTATAGTTTTGCATTTAAAGAAAACGAGATTCATAATTTCAACTTTTCATAATGTTGCTTTTTTCTATATTTTGATCAGAATTTTCTACATAATCTTGAATATACCATTAATATATTGTAAAATACAATACAATTTACGATTTAATTTTTTCTATAATTCAATGATATTGAAACTTTCTTCAAAAATTCATTCATTTCGGTATCTTTACACGAAGTATTCAAATAACATCTAAAAATAAAGTCCGAGAAGGATGGAACTTTTTCAATAATTTTTAAAGAAATTTCGAATTTTTGGCCTTAAGCAGTTTTATTTTATTGTTCAATACAATATAAGATCAAATGAAGTATGAAATCTTCAAATAATTTCACTAAAAATGCAATCTTAATAAAGTATTTTTGCGTTTAAAGAAAACGAGATTCATATTTTCAACCTTTCATGATGTTGCTTTTCTCTATATTTTTTCCTAATTTTCGACACAATCTTGAATATACCATTAATAAATTGTGAAAATCAGAAGAATTTTTCAATATAATTTATTTCATAAATTATTGGTATGGAAGCATTTAAAAATATCCATGTATTTCAGCTATTTTTACATGAAGTATTGAAATAGCATCCAAAAATAAAGTCGGAGAAGTATGGATGCTTTTCAATAAATTTTAAAGAAATTTCGAATTTTTAGCATGAAACAGTTTTATTTTATTCTTCAGTACAATATAAGATGAAATGAAGTATGAAATGTACAAATAATTTTACTAATATTGCAATCTTAAAGTATTTTTGCATTTATAAGAGAGATTCATATTTTCAACTTTTCATAATTTTGCTTTTCTCTATATTTTAATCCAAATTTTCTACATAATCTTGAATATACCATTAATATATTCAAAAAGTTAATAGAATTTAAGATTTAATTTTTTCATAATTCAATGATATTGAAACTTTCTTCAAAAATCCATTCATTTCGGTATCTTTACACGAAGTATTCAAATAACATCTAAAAATAAAGTCCGAGAAGGATGGAACTTTTTCAATAATTTTTAAAGAAATTTCGAATGTTTTGGCCTTAAGCAGTTTTATTTTATTGTTCAATAAGATCAAATGAAGTACGAAATCTTCAAATAATTTTACTAAAAATGCGACCTTAATAAAGTATAGTTTTGCATTTAAAGAAAACTAGGCTCATAATTTCAACCTTTTATAAAGTTGCTTTTCTCTTTATTTCAAGCGGAATTTTCTACATAATCATGAATATACCATTACTATATTGTAAAAATCAATAGAATTTACGCTTTAATTTATTTCATAATTCAGTGATATGGAAACTTTGTTCAGAGAATCCATTCATTTCGACCCTTTTTACAAGAAGTATTGAAATACCGTCCTAAAATAAAGTTTGAGAAGCATGGACCTCTCATTAATTTTTAAAAAAAATTCTAATTTTTGGCCATAAACAGCTGTATTTTATTATTTTATAGAATATAATATCAAATGAAGTATGAAATCTTGAAATAATTTTAATAAAATGCAATCTCAATAAAGTAAAGATTTGCTTTTAAAGAAAACGTCATTAAATATGTTCAATTTTTCCGAAAGTTGCTTTCCTCAATATTTTAATAACAATTTTCTAAATATTCTTAAATATACAATTATTATATTGTAAAAATCATTAGAATTTACGAGTTAATTTATTTCATAATTCAATGGTATGGAAACTTTCTACAAAAAATCCATTCATTTCGACTATTTTTACAAGAAGTTTTAAACTGCCGTTCAAAAATAAAGTCCGAGAAGCATAGAATCTCATTCATTAAATTTTAACAAATTTCGAATTTTTATTCATAAACTGTTGTATTTTATGGATTCATACAATATAATATGAAATGAAGTATGAAATTAAGAAAATTGTTTAACTAAAAACGCAATCGTAATAAAGTATAGTTTTTGCATTTAAAGAAAACGAGATTCATAATTTCAACTTTTATTATCGTTGCATTTCTCTATATTTTAATTTCAATTTCTTACATAATCTTGAACATACCATTAATATATTGTAAAAATCAATAGAATTTACGATTTAATTTATTTCGTATTTCAATGGTACGGAAACTTTCTTTAAAAAACACATTCATTTCGACTATTTTCACAGAAAGTATTGAAAAAACCTTCAAAAATAAAGTACGAGAAGGATGGATGTTTTTCAATAATTTTTAAACAAATTTCGAATATTTGGCCATAAACTGCTGTATTTTACTGTTTCGTACAATATAATATCAAATGAAGCATGAACTCTTCAAATAATTTTACTAAAACTGCAATCTTAATATAGTAAAGATTTGCATTGAAAGAAAACGTCATTACTAATTTTCAAGTTTCCAGAAAGTTGCTTTTCTCAATTTTTTTATTATTAATTTTCAACATATTGTTAAATATACCATTAATATTTTGTAAACATCATAAGAATTTACGACTTAATTTATTTCATAATTCAGTGTTATGGAATCTTTCTTCAAAAAATCCATACATTTCGAGTATCTTTACAGGAAGCATTAAATAACATCGAAAAATAAATTCCGAGAAGGATGGATCTTTTTCAATAATTTCTAAAGAAATTTGGATTTTTGACCTTAAACAGTTTTATTTTATTGTTGAAAACAACATAAGATCAAATGTAGTATGAACTCTTCAAATAATTTTAATAAAAATGCAAACTTAATATAGTATAGTTTTGCATTTAAAGAAAACGAGATTCATAATTTCAACTTTTCATAATGTTAAATGCAAAAAACTTCACTTTTTTACGTGAAGGTCAAAATATGAGAATAAAAACCCACTCTAATAGACAGAGTTTATTTCCACGACAGTTTCGACGCCCACTGGCATCCTCCTCGGGTGGATACAGAAACACAAATGAAACAAAACAAGAGGGAAAAACAGTTCAGGGATCGACCGTTAAGAAATTCGCACCTAGGTTGGATTCCATTCTCTCGAGACAGGAGGGGCATTTTCATTAAGTACATTCGCACAAATTTTAAAACTATCTTCCTGTTCTAAACATACAGATTCTATTATTTTTACATAATTATTACATTTATAATTAAATTTATTACATTTAATATTGCATAATTATTAATTACAGAAATTATAAATTTATTATTACATTGGTTATTACATTGTTGTTTATTATACAGAAATTATAAACCGAAAAACGAATGAAAAAAGGGCGATTAGGAAATAATCCAGAGACCATTGAGAAATTCGCACCTAGGTTTAGATTTTGTGTCTTCCGTAGTTAATTCCAGGGTGGATATTCCGTGTTTAAATGGTTTGATTCTGAGCAAGTTTCTGGAACATTTCAACTCATTGGACTCTATTCCCAAAAGATTCCGGTTAGCTTTAGACAAGCTCAGGAAGAATGAAGCAATATTTGTCACTAAAGCGGACAAAAGTAACACTGTGGTTATTTTGGACAAGTGTGATTATAAACAAAAAATGGAAGCGTTACTTAGTGATGAATTCACCTACACCAAAGTGAGATCGTCCCCCCTAAAGCGTCTTTCTGCCGAATTCAACAAAACCATCAGGAACTTATTAAAAGATGTCCCGGCGATTGATCCTAAAAGATTTCTACAGATTAACCCCAAACTCCCCCACATTTACGGCCTACCCAAAACCCATAAGATTAATATACCACTCCGTCCCATTATTTCACACAGGGGTTCCTTTAGTTACAGGTTATCTAAATTTCTTGCAGATAAATTATCCCCATTAGTTGGTAAATTTTCAGGCTCGGACATCACTAATTCCTGTGACTTTATTAACAAAGTTATGTCCTTAGATTTAAAACGGGGAAGAATGATAAGTTTTGATGTTGAGTCCTTGTTTACGAAAGTTCCCATTGATGATGTACTTAGTTTTTTAGATAGAAAATTGCCAACATGTAACGTAGAACTAGGCATGCCCACATCTGTATTTTTAGAACTGATAAAACTCTGTGTCACCAATAATGCCTTCTCCTTCGGTGAAGAATTTTATTTGCAACGTTTTGGTATGGGAATGGGGTCCCCTTTATCCCCAATACTGAGTACATTATATATGGAGTATTATGAGTCGGAATTGTTGCAAACAATATGTCCCAGGAATCTAATTTGGTTTCGTTATGTAGATGATATTTTCTCATTTTGGCCTGACCACTGGAACAACTTTGACACTTTCTTTCAGTCATTAAATAATCTTGTTCCCTCTATTAAATTTAAATATGAATGGGAGAACGACAAACAATTACCTTTTCTAGATGTTTTGGTCATTAACGAAAGCGGAAAGCCCAATTTCACGGTCTATAGAAAACCTACTCATTGTAATTCGTACATTCATTATTTTTCATATCATGATGAAGGGGTTAAAAGCTCAATTATTTCTTCCATGTTTCTAAGAGCACTCAGGATTTGTAGCCCACATTTGCTGGATCCGGAAAATTCAAAGATTTGGAACATTTTTAAGGATTTAAAATATCCTGAGTGGTTTATCAGAAAGGCGTATTTTAAAGCCAGAAAATCTTTTTATGCCCCTCGGGAACCTTCAGTTAACCAAAAACAATATGTGAGTTTGCCTTACATTGCCGGCTTAGAAAGAGTAAAACCGTTGACGAAAGAATTTAAGTTTGCTTTGGCGTTCAAATATTCGTCTACCGTGAAAAGTAAATTGGTTAGGAATAACGTTGCAAAAGAGGAACAAGCCTGTGTCTACAGCATTCCCTGTAAAAGTTGTGATTTAGTATACGTGGGAGAAACTGGAAGAAATATTGAAACCCGTATCAAAGAACACAAATATGCCTTCAGAAGTTGTAATACTAATAATGCCATTTTTTATCACGCTAGCCAAAATAATCATGCTATAGATTGGGAATCAAGTAAGGTACTTTATAAATGTAATAATTATGTCAAAAGAAAAATAATAGAATCTGTGTGTATAGAAAAAGTAGATAATTTTAATTTGTGCGAAGGTACTTATAAGTTAGACCCTTTAATGAGATTCTTGGTCAATAAATCCCTTACGGAGTCGTGGGAACGTGTTCGAACCTAAGTGTGAATTTCTTAAATGTCTCTGGATTGGAATGTTTCCTTACTCGCTTTTAGTAAATGTAATAATGGAAGTAATTAATGTGGAAATAAATATATGCAGTAATTATGTCAAAACATTAGGATCTGTATGTATAGAACAAGAAGATATTTTTAATTTGTGGAAATGTAGTTATAAGCTGACCCTGTAATAAAATGCCCTTCTGGTTTCGGGAGAACGATATCTAACCTAGGTGCGAATTTCTCAATGGTCTCTGGATTATTTCCTAATCGCCCTTTTTTCATTCGTTTTTCGGTTTATAATTTCTGTATAATAAACAACAATGTAATAACCAATGTAATAATAAATTTATAATTTCTGTAATTAATAATTATGCAATATTAAATGTAATAAATTTAATTATAAATGTAATAATTATGTAAAAATAATAGAATCTGTATGTTTAGAACAGGAAGATAGTTTTAAAATTTGTGCGAATGTACTTAATGAAAATGCCCCTCCTGTCTCGAGAGAATGGAATCCAACCTAGGTGCGAATTTCTTAACGGTCGATCCCTGAACTGTTTTTCCCTCTTGTTTTGTTTCATTTGTGTTTCTGTATCCACCCGAGGAGGATGCCAGTGGGCGTCGAAACTGTCGTGGAAATAAACTCTGTCTATTAGAGTGGGTTTTTATTCTCATTTTCATAATGTTGCTTTTTTCTATATTTTGATCAGAATTTTCTACATAATCTTGAATATACCATTAATATATTGTAAAATACAATACAATTTACGATTTAATTTTTTCTATAATTCAATGATATTGAAACTTTCTTCAAAAATCCATTCATTTCGGTATCTTTACACGAAGTATTCAAATAACATCTAAAAATAAAGTCCGAGAAGGATGGAACTTTTTCAATAATTTTTAAAGAAATTTCGAATTTTGGCCTTAAGCAGTTTTATTTTATTGTTCAATACAATATAAGATCAAATGAAGTATGAAATCTTCAAATAATTTCACTAAAAATGCAATCTTAATAAAGTATTTTTGCGTTTAAAGAAAACGAGATTCATATTTTCAACCTTTCATGATGTTGCTTTTCTCTATATTTTTTCCTAATTTTCGACACAATCTTGAATATACCATTAATAAATTGTGAAAATCAGAAGAATTTTTCAATATAATTTATTTCATAAATTATTGGTATGGAAGCATTTAAAAATATCCATGTATTTCAGCTATTTTTACATGAAGTATTGAAATAGCATCCAAAAATAAAGTCGGAGAAGTATGGATGCTTTTCAATAAATTTTAAAGAAATTTCGAATTTTTAGCATGAAACAGTTTTATTTTATTCTTCAGTACAATATAAGATGAAATGAAGTATGAAATGTACAAATAATTTTACTAATATTGCAATCTTAAAGTATTTTTGCATTTATAAGAGAGATTCATATTTTCAACTTTTCATAATTTTGCTTTTCTCTATATTTTAATCCAAATTTTCTACATAATCTTGAATATACCATTAATATATTCAAAAAGTTAATAGAATTTAAGATTTAATTTTTTCATAATTCAATGATATTGAAACTTTCTTCAAAAATCCATTCATTTCGGTATCTTTACACGAAGTATTCAAATAACATCTAAAAATAAAGTCCGAGAAGGATGGAACTTTTTCAATAATTTTTAAAGAAATTTCGAATGTTTGGCCTTAAGCAGTTTTATTTTATTGTTCAATAAGATCAAATGAAGTACGAAATCTTCAAATAATTTTACTAAAAATGCGACCTTAATAAAGTATAGTTTTGCATTTAAAGAAAACTAGGCTCATAATTTCAACCTTTTATAAAGTTGCTTTTCTCTTTATTTCAAGCGGAATTTTCTACATAATCATGAATATACCATTACTATATTGTAAAAATCAATAGAATTTACGCTTTAATTTATTTCATAATTCAGTGATATGTAAACTTTGTTCAGAGAATCCATTCATTTCGACCCTTTTTACAAGAAGTATTGAAATACCGTCCTAAAATAAAGTTTGAGAAGCATGGACCTCTCATTAATTTTTAAAAAAAATTCTAATTTTTGGCCATAAACAGCTGTATTTTATTATTTTATAGAATATAATATCAAATGAAGAATGAAATCTTCAAATAATTTTAATAAAATGCAATATCAATAAAGTAAAGATTTGCTTTTAAAGAAAACGTCATTAAATATGTTCAATTTTTCCGAAAGTTGCTTTCCTCAATATTTTAATAACAATTTTCTACATATTCTTAAATATACAATTATTATATTGTAAAAATCATTAGAATTTACGAGTTAATTTATTTCATAATTCAATGGTATGGAAACTTTCTACAAAAAATCCATTCATTTCGACTATTTTTACAAGAAGTATTAAACTGCCGTTCAAAAATAAAGTCCGAGAAGCATAGAATCTCATTCATTAAATTTTAACAAATTTCGAATTTTTATTCATAAACAGTTGTATTTTATGGATTCATACAATATAATATGAAATGAAGTATGAAATTAAGAAAATTGTTTAACTAAAAACGCAATCGTAATAAAGTATAGTTTTTGCATTTAAAGAAAACGAGATTCATAATTTCAACTTTTATTATCGTTGCATTTCTCTATATTTTAATTTCAATTTCCTACATAATCTTGAACATACCATTAATATATTGTAAAAATCAATAGAATTTACGATTTAATTTATTTCGTATTTCAATGGTACGGAAACTTTCTTTAAAAAACACATTCATTTCGACTATTTTCACAGAAAGTATTGAAAAACCTCCAAAAATAAAGTACGAGAAGGATGGATGTTTTTCAATAATTTTTAAACAAATTTCGAATATTTGGCCATAAACTGCTGTATTTTACTGTTTCGTACAATATAATATCAAATGAAGCATGAACTCTTCAAATAATTTTACTAAAACTGCAATCTTAATATAGTAAAGATTTGCATTGAAAGAAAACGTCATTACTAATTTTCAAGTTTCCAGAAAGTTGCTTTTTCTCAATTTTTTTATTATTAATTTTCAACATATTGTTAAATATACCATTAATATTTTGTAAACATCATAAGAATTTACGACTTAATTTATTTCATAATTCAGTGTTATGGAATCTTTCTTCAAAAAATCCATACATTTCGAGTATCTTTACAGGAAGCATTAAATAACATCGAAAAATAAATTCCGAGAAGGATGGATCTTTTTCAATAATTTCTAAAGAAATTTGGATTTTTGACCTTAAACAGTTTTATTTTATTGTTGAAAACAACATAAGATCAAATGTAGTATGAACTCTTCAAATAATTTTAATAAAAATGCAAACTTAATATAGTATAGTTTTGCATTTAAAGAAAACGAGATTCATAATTTCAACTTTTCATAATGTTAAATGCAAAAAACTTCACTTTTTTACGTGAAGGTCAAAATATGAGAATAAAAACCCACTCTAATAGACAGAGTTTATTTCCACGACAGTTTCGACGCCCACTGGCATCCTCCTCGGGTGGATACAGAAACACAAATGAACAAAACAAGAGGGAAAAACAGTTTCAGGGATCGACCGTTAAGAAATTCGCACCTAGGTTGGATTCCATTCTCTCGAGACAGGAGGGGCATTTTCATTAAGTACATTCGCACAAATTTTAAACTATCTTCCTGTTCTAAACATACAGATTCTATTATTTTACATAATTATTACATTTATAATTAAATTTATTACATTTAATATTGCATAATTATTAATTACAGAAAATTATAATTTATTATTACATTGGTTATTACATTGTTGTTTATTATACAGAAATTATAAACCGAAAAACGAATGAAAAAAGGGCGATTAGGAAATAATCCAAGAGACCATTGAGAAATTCGCACCTAGGTTTAGATTTTGTGTCTTCCGTAGTTAATTCCAGGGTGGATATTCCGTGTTTAAATGGTTTGATTCTGAGCAAGTTTCTGGAACATTTCAACTCATTGGACTCTATTCCCAAAAGATTCCGGTTAGCTTTAGACAAGCTCAGGAAGAATGAAGCAATATTTGTCACTAAAGCGGACAAAAGTAACACTGTGGTTATTTTGGACAAGTGTGATTATAAACAAAAAATGGAAGCGTTACTTAGTGATGAATTCACCTACACCAAAGTGAGATCGTCCCCCTAAAGCGTCTTTCTGCCGAATTCAACAAAACCATCAGGAACTTATTAAAAGATGTCCCGGCGATTGATCCTAAAAGATTTCTACAGATTAACCCCAAACTCCCCCACATTTACGGCCTACCCAAAACCATAAGATTAATATACCACTCCGTCCCATTATTTCACACAGGGGTTCCTTTATTACAGGTTATCTAAATTTCTTGCAGATAAATTATCCCCATTAGTTGGTAAATTTCAGCTCGGACATCACTAATTCCTGTGACTTTATTAACAAAGTTATGTCCTTAGATTTAAAACGGGGAAGAATGATAAGTTTTGATGTTGAGTCCTTGTTTACGAAAAGTTCCCATTGATGATGTACTTAGTTTTTTAGATAGAAAATTGCCACATGTAACGTAGAACTAGGCATGCCCACATCTGTATTTTTAGAACTGATAAAACTCTGTGTCACCAATAATGCCTTCTCCTTCGGTGAAGAATTTTATTTGCAACGTTTTGGTATGGAATGGGGTCCCCTTTATCCCCAATACTGAGTACATTATATATGGAGTATTATGAGTCGGAATTGTTGCAAACAATATGTCCCAGAATCTAATTTGGTTTCGTTATGTAGATGATATTTTCTCATTTTGGCCTGACCACTGGAACAACTTTGACACTTTCTTTCAGTCATTAAATAATCTTGTTCCCTCTATTAAATTTAAATTGAATGGGAGAACGACAAACAATTACCTTTTCTAGATGTTTTGGTCATTAACGAAAGCGGAAAGCCCAATTTCACGGTCTATAGAAAACCTACTCATTGTAATTCGTACATTCATTATTTTTCATATCATGATGAAGGGGTTAAAAGCTCAATTATTCTTCCATGTTTCTAAGAGCACTCAGTTTGTAGCCCACATTTGCTGGATCCGGAAAATTCAAAGATTTGGAACATTTTTAAGGATTTAAAATATCCTGAGTGGTTTATCAGAAAGGCGTATTTTAAAGCCAGAAATCTTTTTATGCCCCTCGGGAACCTTCAGTTAACCAAAACAATATGTGAGTTTGCCTTACATTGCCGGCTTAGAAAGAGTAAAACCGTTGACGAAAGAATTTAAGTTTGCTTTGGCGTTCAAATATTCGTCTACCGTGAAAAGTAAATTGGTTAGGAATAACGTTGCAAAAGAGGAACAAGCCTGTGTCTACAGCATTCCCTGTAAAAGTTGTGATTTAGTATACGTGGGAGAAACTGGAAGAAATATTGAACCCGTATCAAAGAACACAAATATGCCTTCAGAAGTTGTAATACTAATAATGCCATTTTTTTATCACGCTAGCCAAATAATCATGCTATAGATTGGGAATCAGTAAGGTACTTTATAAATGTAATAATTATGTCAAAAGAAAATAATAGAATCTGTGTGTATAGAAAAAGTAGATAATTTTAATTTGTGCGAAGGTACTTATAAGTTAGACCCTTTAATGAGATTCTTGGTCAATAAATCCCTTACGGAGTCGTGGGAACGTGTTCGAACCTAAGTGTGAATTTCTTAAATGTCTCTGGATTGGAATGTTTCCTTACTCGCTTTTAGTAAATGTAATAATGGAATAATTAATGTGGAAATAAATATATGCAGTAATTATGTCAAAACATTAGGATCTGTATGTATAGAACAAGAAGATATTTTTAATTTGTGGAAATGTAGTTATAGCTGACCCTGTAATAAAATGCCCTTCTGGTTTCGGGAGAACGATATCTAACCTAGGTGCGAATTTCTCAATGGTCCTCTGGATTATTTCCTAATCGCCCTTTTTTCATTCGTTTTTCGGTTTATAATTTCTGTATAATAAACAAAATGTAATAACCAATGTAATAATAAATTTATAATTTCTGTAATTAATAATTATGCAATATTAAATGTAATAAATTTAATTATAAATGTAATAATTATGTAAAAATAATAGAATCTGTATGTTTAGAACAGGAAGATAGTTTTAAAATTTGTGCGAATGTACTTAATGAAAATGCCCCTCCTGTCTCGAGAGAATGGAATCCAACCTAGGTGCGAATTTCTTAACGGTCGATCCCTGAACTGTTTTTCCTCTTTTTTGTTTCATTTGTGTTTCTGTATCCACCCGAGGAGGATGCCAGTGGGCGTCGAAACTGTCGTGGAAATAAACTCTGTCTATTAGAGTGGGTTTTTATTCTCATTTTCATAATGTTGCTTTTTTCTATATTTTGATCAGAATTTTCTAATAATCTTGAATATACCATTAATATATTGTAAAAATCAATACAATTTACGATTTAATTTTTTCTATAATTCAATGATATTGAAACTTTCTTCAAAATCCATTCATTTCGGTATCTTTACACGAAGTATTCAAATAACATCTAAAATAAAGTCCGAGAAGGATGGAACTTTTTCAATAATTTTTAAGAAATTTCGAATTTTTGGCCTAAGCAGTTTTATTTTATTGTTCATACAATATAAGATCAATGAAGTATGAATCTTCAAATATTTCACTAAAATGCAATCTTAATAAAGTATTTTTGCGTTTAAAGAAAACGAGATTCATATTTTCAACCTTCATGATGTTGCTTTCTCTATATTTTTTCCTAATTTTCGACACAATCTTGAATATACCATTAATAAATTGTGAAAATCAGAAGAATTTTCATATAATTTATTTCATAAATTATTGGTATGGAAGCATTTAAAAATATCCATGTATTTCGCTATTTTTACATGAAGTATTGAAATAGCATCCAAAAATAAAGTCGGAGAAGTATGGATGCTTTTCAATAATTTTAAAGAAATTTCGAATTTTTGCAATGAAACAGTTTTATTTTATTCTTCAGTACAATATAAGATGAAATGAAGTATGAAATGTACAAATAATTTTTACTAATATTGCAATCTTAAAGTATTTTTTGCATTTATAAGAGAGATTCATATTTTCAACTTTTCATAATTTTGCTTTTCTCTATATTTTAATCAATTTTCTACATAATCTTGAATATACCATTAATAGATTCAAAAAGTTAATAGAATTTAGATTTAATTTTTTCATAATTCAATGATATTGAAACTTTCTTCAAAGATCCATTCATTTCGGTATCTTTACACGAGTATTCAAATAACATCTAAAAATAAATCCGAGAAGGATGGAACTTTTTCAATAATTTTTAAAGAAATTTCGAATTTTGGCCTTAGCAGTTTTATTTTATTGTTTAATAAGATCAAATGAAGTACGAAATCTTCAAATAATTTTACTAAAAATGCGACCTTAATAAAGTATAGTTTTGCATTTAAAGAAAACTAGGCTCATATTTCAATTCAACCTTTTATAATGTTGCTTTTCTCTTTATTTCAAGCGGAATTTTCTACATAATCATGATATACCATTACTATATTGTAAAATCAATAGAATTTACGCTTTAATTTATTTCATAATTCAGTGATATGTAAACTTTGTTCAGAGAATCCATTCATTTCGACCCTTTTTACAAGAAGTATTGAAATACCGTCCTAAAATAAAGTTTGAGAAGCATGGACCTCTCATTAATTTTTAAAAAAATTCTAATTTTTGGCCATAAACAGCTGTATTTTATTATTTTATAGAATATAATATCAAATGAAGAATGAAATCTTCAAATATTTTAATAAAATGCAATATCAATAAAGTAAAGATTTGCTTTTAAAGAAACGTCATTAAATATGTTCAATTTTTCCGAAAGTTGCTTTCCTCAATATTTTAATAACAATTTTCTACATATTCTTAAATATACAATTATTATTTGTAAAATCATTAGAATTTACGAGTTAATTTATTTCATAATTCAATGGTATGGAAACTTTCTACAAAAAATCCTTCATTTCGACTATTTTTACAAGAAGTATTAAACTGCCGTTCAAAAATAAAGTCCGAGAAGCATAGAATCTCATTCATTAAATTTTAACAAATTTCGAATTTTTATTCATAAACAGTTGTATTTTATGGATTCATACAATATAATATGAATGAAGTATGAAATTAAGAAATTGTTTAACTAAAACGCAATCGTAATACTGTAAAGTATATTTTTGCATTTAAAGAAAACGAGATTCATAATTTCAACTTTTATTATCGTTGCATTTCTCTATATTTTAATTTCAATTTCCTACATAATCTTGAACATACCATTAATATATTGTAAAAATCAATAGAATTTACGATTTAATTTATTTCGTATTTCAATGGTACGGAACTTTCTTTAAAAACACATTCATTTCGACTATTTTCACAGAAGTATTGAAAAACCTCCAAAAATAAAGTACGAGAAGGATGGATGTTTTCATAATTTTTAAACAAATTTCGAATATTTGGCCATAAACTGCTTGTATTTTACTGTTTCGTACAATATAATATCAAATGAAGCATGAACTCTT
>JAJOZX010021897.1:0-2500 GCA_023014485.1 Bathynomus jamesi
TACTTTTTTATTTATTATTATCTCATTGTTACTTGTCAAGATAAATCAAAACGTTCTCTTTTCTCGTGGCTTCACAGATTTCCTGGGTAAGGGCGTAATGTTCCATAATATCGAATAGCATTTGCTGGGTTCTATCATCTTTTGTAATGTTCCATGAAACTTCTAGACATATATAACTTCGTCATTTTTCTTCCATTTATGAATAGAAAATTAAGATCTCCGAAAATTAGAATATTTGTTGCTGGAGTTTCAAGTAATTTTAATATGTTTTGTATTTCATTTGTAGCAAATTGGAATCAACTTTTTGTGGTGATTGGTGGTCTGTAGATGTTCATAATGGTTAGGTTCAGTTCTCTTACTTCTGATGTAATAACTTCAACTGTGCTGCTTGATTTGTTTACTTTCACTTCATATGTGTATGTGTTTTTCACGTAGATGTAACACTCTCCCCCTCGTCTAGCCACTCTATCTGTTCTGTGTATGTTGTAGTCCAGCAATACTATTTCAGTATCCTCGATGCAGTTTTCACAGCCTTTTTCACATTTATGCAAGTGTGTTTCCATTAGGCATATGATATCTATGGTGGCTTCGGTAGCTAAATTCTGTAAGTATTGTAATTTGAAGCCTGCATGGTTCGTGTAGAGGTCTTGAATATTTTGTATAAAACATTTATCGGGTTTCTAATTTCAGTGTTCAGTTTTCCTATATAGTTGTAGTTTCCAGGTCGATGTCGGTTCCTGTTTGGTGTTATTGGTTTGGCCGCTGCATTTGGGAGAATTGGGGGTTGCGGCACTTGATACCACTGTGTTTGTTGTATTGTCAGTGGTAGTGTTGGATAGAGGGTGCTGTATGTAATGGTGTGGTGAATATACCTGCGGAGTCGTGTCCTTTCTTGTTAGCAGGGCAAGCTGTGCTTTAATCGTTCTCATTTCCTCTAAAAAAATTTGTTTCCTTGCTCTTGTTGTTACTTCTAATTCGGATAAGGTCTGTTCTTCCCTGTTCTCTTCTTTGTCTGCACATAGGAGGGTGAAAAAAGTGGCAGTTTTGTCCGTATATATATATATATATAGGGTGTAAGAAAAGTCCGTTCTCATAGGAAAATACGATATAACAGAATTGAACGAGAAAATTGCTTTAACTATACATTACAAACAATACAAGCAACTTACCAATTAATCTAGTACAGTATATGCCAATCTACAGTGTTGCCACGTAATACATACAAACTCATCACGATAAGAACGGACTTTTGTTACACCCAATATATATATATATATATATATATATAAGGTTAATCTTCAGCAAGTATCAAGCATTCGTGCATGGCTTACTACATTAACAAACTTTAAGAAACGATTATTAATTTAAAAACTCATAACACCTTTAATAATGTTAAAAAAATTTTCACAAAATCTTATAAAAACTATAGACTGCATAGCTATTAAAAAAAATATATATATAGTTCTTTAGTACATATTTTAACATTACCTCCCAAAACTGTTTTAAAATTCCAATTTTTATTATGTTTGCAGAAAAATGTTTTTTAATAAAAATTTAGACTTAAAAAAGTTTTATATATATATATATATATATATATATATATTTACAACTTTTTTTAAGTCTAAATTTTTTACTTTCGTTCAATGTTTACAAAAATTGTTCCAAAAAGTTTTTTTGCAATTGTAAAGTTATTAAATTTACAGAAATGTGAATTGAAATTTAAGCTTTAATTGGAAGGTAAAAGTGGCTCATAAATTTAAATTAATTAACACCAAAGTTTAATAAATTAAATCCACGGATTTATACAAAGAAATTAATGTCAATTAAAATTACACGATCAATTACTAACTCATTGAGAGTGTCAACTCAATGAGAGCTAACTGAGTGTCTAAATCAACGTACAACTATAAAACTTTTCTTTCACTCACATTTACGTATGTATCATGATTATTATTATTATTATTATTATTATTATTATTATTTTTATTACATTATTATTTTTATTATTACAATACTTTTTTTCTGTTTAAATATAGTAGAACCTTGAGATATACTAAAGCCTTTATAACCTCGAGGGAACCCAAATCCGTTCACAAAAACCTTGCAGCCTTCACGAGACTAAAAGTTAAAGGAGGTCGCCACGTCGAAAAAAAAAAATTATTTTGAACAAAACGAACTAAAACGAGTTTTGGAAAAAGGTTTGAAAATGAAATTTTTTTCTCTCTCTCTTTCTAATGTTCAAAAGGAAAATGAAACAGTATTATTGATAGAAATACCGAATATCACATACATACATATATATATATATTTACACACACATATATATATATATTATATATAATATATATATATATATATATATATATATATATATATATATATATATATATATATATATATATATAATATATATATATGGTTTACAAACTTTTCGCTTGAAGATCCGCTTTCAAAGGAAGGTTGAGCCTATGGACCTGCCTTTGGAATTGACTTGATAGAG
>JAJOZX010021897.1:5000-25984 GCA_023014485.1 Bathynomus jamesi
CTGATTTCAAATAACAAAATCATTCGGTGATAATGAAGATAACGTGGTTTTATATAGTAATTGCTGGACAAGCGAGTCTGTTTGAAAACATAGATTGAGTTTAAACGCCTTCAGAACAGTTTAACACTAGGAAAATTAGGGAAACTAGGAAGACGACTATAATTCATACATCTACTGCAAGTTTGCCGAAAAGGACAAAATTAAACAGTTGCCGGAATCAATCGAGAATAGTTAAAAGGAAGAAGAGAAGAACGAAAAACGGAAAGAAATAAGAAAAAGGATAATAAATGTGAGAAGTGCTCTAAAATCAGGAAGATGAACCGAAGCAATTTACGCCTTAAAGACTGTACCGTTACACGCACTTGCAACTGTGAAACGGAAACTGCAAAAAACCACTGGCCTGCAATGCATGCTATGCATCGTATAGATCAGGTCGATCTTGAGCCGTCGTTCGAAACCATTGGAAGGTATAAAAAGTATATATATATATATATATATATATATATATATATATAATATATATATATATATATATATATATATATATATATGACGAATATAAGTTTGACGATTCAGCGAATTGGTGAACGTTGAAGACGGAATTTTTTCCTCATTCATTTCGAGTCTTACGCGTTTGATGAGCATTTTTTCTGAACTTTTCTTTGCAAAAAGAAAACCATTTAATGAAAAAAAAAATCATTTTATGTCCCGATTCTTTATCGGAAAATGATACACGCAGGCCTAAGCGCATCCCGAAATATACGACAGTGTACACACACATACACACACACACACACACACACAAACAATTATTATATATATATATATATATATTATATATATATATATATATATATATACACTGTATATGGTTGTTTCCGTATTCTTGGATTTGTGATATTGTCTAAAAGGAATCAGGAAGCGGATGTTGGTTAGCGGTTGTATAGGGAAGATAAATTGCGAGCGCTGTATTTCATTTATATCGTATTTGTAAGTGTAGAATGTGTGTTGTTTTGAGTTACTGAAATATCTGATTTTGAGGCACATTCTTCCCTCCAAAGACGAGGAACAGAAATGAAGTGGGACATTAATATAATTTTATTTTAAGATTTTGTGTTAACATAGCGAGGTTTCATTGGGTTTCATTCATAAAATAGATAGATAGATAGATAGATAGATAGATAGAGAGATTTAAAGAGAGAGAGAGAGAGAGAGAGAGAGAGAGAGAGACACACAATCAGACCTTTTATATTACTAAAATGGGACCTCATTATTTTATTTTGGTGGAGCCAAAACCCTCCCGTAACCTATCCTACTCTTTCGAACCCTCTTAAATCGAAGCTCTTCTGTAAAGTTTTTAGCATAATTGAATATTCTCTCCACTTATTAACCATAAAATTTAACACAAATTAGTTTAGGATATAATCACTAACATTATCTTTGTTTACATTATATACACACACACACACACACACACACACACGTATGTATATATATATATATACACACACACACACACACGTATGTATATATATATATATATATATACACACACACATACACACACACAGTATATATATGGAGTATTGGCCAGAAAAAAATCAAGGTAAAAAAATATATGTATTTCCCATCGTTAAAGGTAATGTGTAGAAATTTTTTTTTTAATTCGGTACCGAATTGAACAACTATTGAACCAAAGTATAGTTTAAAAATAAATAACAGTTATATTTATTTGTGTATATTCAAAGCTCATCATTCGTGAGTTACCAGATATCTTGGGGAATACATAAAAATGTCAAAGAACAACTAAAAACACGATGATAAGGTGATTGTTTTATGACCTAAATATATCAAAATCAGGTGTGGATCGAATCCTACAGCAATAAAATTGCAATGGCACTGTCGTGAACAGGATGTTTGAGAAAGTAGAGAGAAAAGGATAACTTTTGTAAGAGGCAACTCAAAATGTCTAAAAATTTGTAAGAAAGATTCAAGGAAGCTGTCATATAACATTCAATCAGAGATGGAAAGCTGTGGAATGAAAATTTTTGCGAGAACGGTGAGAAGAAGGGTTAAGGAAAGTGTCATGGACTACAGGGTGTCCCGTAAGTCTGGACCCATAGGGAAAAATAATAAAATTACAAAATAGTCCAAAAATTTATTACATAATCTGTTCAAAGTGTCCGCCGTTGTGTCGCACACATAGTTGAAGACGCAATCTCCACTGCGACAGCACTTTCTGAATCACAGTCGCAGAAATTTCTTGACACGCCTCCACAATGCGTGCTTTAAGGTGGAAAATGTTCTGAAGTTTGACCTCGTACACTTTGGCTTTCAAGTGGCCCCACAAATAAAAATCATAATAAAAATAATAAAAAAATAATAATAATAAAATAATAATAATAACAATAAAAAAATATATTATAAATCCCTATGGGTCCAGACTTACGGGACACCCTGTACATTCGACCGTCTGAAGAGCCGTTGTTAACACCAAAAATGTGTGGAATGAGATCGAAATGGCCGCGAAAGTACGAAGACTTTACTGTAGACGACTGGAAATAGATAAGGTGTGAGAAATGTACAATTCCTTTTTAGAAAAAGTCATGTAAAGTTTGAGATTCATTTTTAGGAATGACCCCCAATATTCAAACAATTAGTAGGTAACGTTCATTATATTCTTTACAGGTGACTAAAAACTCTTTGCTGTTATAATGTACTAAACACTCATTTTACAAATTAAAAACTATTATAGCTACGAATAGGGTGACGTTCATTATCTGGGGGTGATTCTTTTTTTAGAATTTCACTTTATCTTTCTAAGTTAATTTTTTTAGCGATGAATCTCATTTTCTGGTTTTCGAAGTTCGAAACCCTTTCGTAAGAAAAATGAAAGGTTCCAAAAGATATTTTCTTTTTGTGAATGGAATGATGAATAGCCAAATATATATATACCATTGTTGAAAGAAAAATGTGAAGAAAACGACAGTCAAGTATTAGATTGGCCCCGAAATGCACCAGATCTAAATCCAATAAAAAATCTTTGGCCAATTTTGGAGAGACTAATGCAAAGGAAGACGTTTCAACTTGAGAAAAGCTTATAAAGCGCCTTCGTTAGTGCTGACAGAGTGGTCCATAAGTTACCAATATTTGCAAATAATTGCTGGAGTCGATATCAAGACGAACTGAAGCGGTTTTAAAACCAAACTAGGATCACATACAGTACTACCTGTACTAGAATAAAAATATTTCCTTGGCATACTTTTCTTTCAGTCCTAGTTATAATATGTACCTCAAGCTTTCATTATATGTTAACGTAAAAGCAGTATCACATTTTATTTTGGCTTCTACTACTACATACGGTATATACAGTAGGCCGGGTCGTTTTTGCTTGAAAAAAAATTTTTGGGAAGTTTAATTTACCCTGTATTACGAAAGTTTGTGTACCTACATAGGAAGTATCATGACAAAGTTTCAAGCTTTTATATAAATATTTTGAGGTTCCACAAGTCACTTAAAGTTTTGGTGGTTTTTTCCGATACTCCGCATAGTAAACTACAGCTCTTTGCTGACTTGCCATGATAGTTTACAAGGCAAATCATCCAGAATTCACCACCGCAAGGAGGTGGCTGTAGGTCGAATTCCACACCATGCCCAGCCCAACCTCCCTTCCATTAGTTTTTACATGTAGTTTATTGACATTTGTATTCGCATTTTGACTCAAATGTAGGCATGTTTGATCTTGAAGCAATTCTTGCCTTTATAAAACCATCTCTATTTTCCTGGCCACAGACAGAAGCTGATGCTTCTATTACAAGTTTGACATGTCTTTCCACAACTTGTGAATGACATGGGTACTTTTCAATAGAGGGTTAGTTTCATCACCCTTACGATAAGCTCTAACTGGGTGTTTGTCAAGTTTTTTGTCAGAGGTGGTTCATGTCTTGGGTAGTCTCCAAATCGAATTAAATCTGTGTCGTCTCTTGCCAAAAAATTAATTTTAGGCCGTCTAAACTCTAATTCCCGAGGACACACTTTCCCTGGCTAAGAGAATGCGCCGGAAAGCTAACTCTCTCATCACTTGCCTTTCATCAAATAACATCGAGACCAATAAAGTTTCTGGGTGAGCAAAATATGCCCCTCTTTCAATAACAGGATCAATGACTGCCTTAAGCTCATCAGATAGGTATCTTGAACTAGATATCATAAACCAGAGGTGCCTTGGTCCCTGGTAATAGTAAGAATTTTGCTTTATATTAAACCACGTTGGGGCATAAACGTGAACAATGAATCCGGTCAGAGTTTTCAAGTTTTCTGACGGCTTTTTGGTCGCAACATAAAGTCTAACTATCCTGTTAGCTGTCGTAAGCCATCTGGCATGGTTCAAAGAACCTGGGTTGCGGTTTTCAAGGTTTTGGGAACATTGGCCTTTTATGACTGCATTACAAATTTCTATGAAATACTTTTGATCTTGGCTTAGATCGAGATCCCCCGGAATAGAAGGCATATTACTTGATTTGATTGCTTGAAACTTGACAACTGGCATCTTTTCGCAAGCAGTAAGACTTTTGCCAACATTTCCAGGAAGGGCTTTTGATCCTTTGGTTTTACCATCCAAATAATTAAACAAATGGCGGAGAGGTAGCTCATTAGTATGCAGCAAACACACGAACCAATGAAAAGGAGTATTGTAGTGTACCTCTAGTTGCCTGATAACTCCATTATGTATGCCAGTGTTTACATTGGTTCCATCACATCCAATGACCTTCAGATTGTCTACCTTAATATTGTTACTGTTAAGAAACTTTATCACTCCCTTAGAAATGTTAGTTGAATTTCCAGTCAGAGGAGTGAAGTACCCAAGATATTTTGATTCTGGTTCAGCTATAAGCGTGATGTGTTCCTCAGTAATTGTTGTACTGTAGTACCTCCCATCCTCACAGATATTTGCTTTAGTTAAGTCCTTTCTTCCATCAAAATACAATGTTTCTATACTTTCTTCACTTGATTTACTCAACTCCTCTCTGATCTTCTTTCTCTGTCGTCTCACCTTATTCTTATCCACAACATTGTAATAATCTTCAGAGGTAATGAGACCAAAATCTTCCAGAACAGCAGAGGCAACGGCTGCACCAGATCTGTCTGATATTCCGAATCGGTCACAAGTTTTTGCTAATGAAGGCAATTTGCGAGTGAGCTTATGTGCTTCACCTGATTTCTTTATACCTTCCTCGATGTGATCATCATCATCACGCTCTCTATCTGTATCTGTTGATGTGTCAGAATCAGGAATTGTATGAAAGTTATCCCAGTCCATTGGCTCTTCCCTGGAAGTGGATGGGTTATTGATATCTCCATCTTCAATGTTTTTAGAAAATCGTGCTCTTTCTTGTTCTTTACGCTCAGATCTTATTTGCAGTTTCTTCGTTGTCTGTAAATCAATACTGCCTATTGCCATTTTTCGTGCACCTATTTAGTCAATTAGGAAAGAACGTTCCATGGCAGGAACTTTTAGCTCTTTTTCACAAGTGCAAGAAAACAGATCATGGCATTTGCAGGCAGCAATATCAAAAAGCCTTTGATTTTTTAATTTGAACGCGGTCAGTTTAGATTCAAAATATTTCCTTTTTCTATCAGTCTTCATCATATTTTTAGATTTTTCATGACAATCCTTTACTGTGGCTAATATTTGCAGTTCTGATATTGTTGAAATTGATGCACTTTTCCAGATCTCTTTTACCTTTGATGCAACTATTCTTGCCACATCATTAGCATTTGGCTCTTTTTTCCCCTCACTAGCTATAAGTAAGAGATATCTTGTTTGTAAATATTCTTTTAAAACGTCTTCATATAGGGGAAGTTGATTTCCACTGAGTTCAGCTTTCCCAAAAAGGGAAACAGCTGGACTCTTGATTTTTTTCAACAGTTGCTTTCACTTTTACGGCCTCAGCCATTTCGGATAATTTGGGAAAGTCACTCTGTTAGTGTAACAACGCGTATTTAACTATTCAAATAATCAATTCTGAAAAGAAAAATTGTATATATAAATTATATATATTCTGGACGAAACAGAGTCAATAAAAAACTTAATAGCAACAAGAATGCCAAAAATGCAAGAAAATCTTAATAAAAAATCATAATTGCCAAATAATTAATAAAGTTTACGTATTTAAATAAAGTTTTAAAAGTTTAAAAGTTTTTTGTAATGTTTTAAGTTTTACTTGCAATCTTCAGAGGACTTGCGGAACATCTAAAACTTGATCAATTTAGTTTTTTAATCATTGTTGATCATTTATAGTGCATCTACAAATTTCTTGGACACAGGCATGTGGAAATTCACAAATTTAATTTTTCGACCCCGCCTAATATACAGTAGCACAAAAATGTGACATTTGTCTTTGTCGCACAAGATAAATTTTTAAAACTTCAAATAATCTTTGAAAACAACCTTTATTGAAATAAAAAGAGGTCGTTTCTCAATAACAAAATATAGTGGATAAGTTATTTATTCGCTGAGCTTTCAAGAAGTTCATTAATATTTAGAGGAACCGAGCTAAGTTAACCTTAAAATTTAAAGTTTATAAATAAATTAAAAAGCAAATAAAATTACTAATTATAAAGTAATTTTGAAATAGATTCTTTTCTCAAAATATACAGTATCTTTTATATTAATTTCAAGTAATATCATCCTTGCTATTAAAACGAATTAGATTCCATCCGTAAGACGCGAAATTCAATCTATTAACGTCTGGACTCAAGAGTTTAATTGAAGATCCTCCTTACACCATCTATTCATTTTCCTTTCCCTTCCCGTGACGGATTAAGGTTACGTCCTTAAGATATTCTGTAGCGGTCTTTCATAACTTTTGGATCGTCATGACCAGAGGTTTTGTATGGTTGGCCGTGAGGCTACAAATAATCCTTTCAGGTACAAATAAACCACATCCAGACTCGATCAGGTATTTCCAAGGCTTCTGTATAAGAAGCCCATAACCGATCTCCACTCGTGATGATCGATAAGGTGCAATAGCTTTGCTTGCCGTGAGGCTACGACTCCATCAGTCGAAAGGTAAAAAACTCTTCCGCCAACTTCACCTGAAATGCAATCTATGTAGCCTCTTAGCGAATTTAACTCCCTCATTCAGATAGGAATATCAAGTTGGGCTAAAGTTAATTTAATAACTGTAATTTTGGACTCATTCTTTCTTTGCCATTTAGATGAACGTAAGTGATCTAAAGAGGAATCTGGGGCTAATTTCCAAAAGTCATATTTGTAATTTTTCCCTCTTAAATCTCTCTTCATGGTAAAAATAACTTCAAACTTAATATTTCTTTCTTATTTTTCCCTTGTACTGCTTATTCACTTTAATAAATCTTACAGTACACACACACACACACACACACACACATATATATATATATATATATATATATATATATATATATATATATATACTGTATACACACGAGGGGCGGTCAAAAAATAAGTTTACACGGAGTATAATTTCGTAACTAAAGGACCTACATTGATTATGTTTGTATCAGGTGAATTCGTTAATCATTGTTGGCAGCACTGCATGTCGATTCAGCTGCCATCTACCGTACATTGGTTATACGAGTGAGTTGAACATGGCGGCTCGACTGGAACAGTGCCCTGCCCTACGGAGCAGTCCAGGACGTTTACGTTTAATGACCGCTCGTAAACGTTCTAGTGTTGAACAATATGCAGCTGCATTGATGGTTGTGCCTTTTTGCATGAAGTCTGCGAGCAAAACGCCTTTGTGGTCCCAAAACACGGTAACCATCACTTTGCCAGCGGACCTCACACTCTTGAACTTCTTTGGTCGCGGGGACCCAGGGTGTTTCCATTCCATGCTGGTACGTTTTGTTTCCGGAGTACGGTGATGAGCCCATGTCTCGTCTCCTGTGACAATGCGCTCGAGAAATTTTTGACCACTGACAGACTCACTCAGAATATCGTTGCAGAAATGACAGGGCACTGTTCCAGTCGAGCCGCCATGTTCAACTAACTCGTATAACCAATGTACAGTAGATGGCAGCCGAATCGACGTGCAGTGTTGCCAACAATGATTAACGAATTCACCTGATACAAACATAATCAATATAGGTCCTTTAGTTACGAAATTATACGCCGTGTAAACTTATTTTCTGACCGCTCCTCGTGCGTGTGTATATATATATTAGGGTGTCTCTTATTTTCGAAGTGTTGATGTTTTTAGGTTGCGCCCCCTCAACCAGTTCCATTGGTTGAAAACACATCCCATATAAAAAATGTTTGGGATTGAACAATTTTTAGAGGTTGCCCCCGCTTATTAAAGTTCATAAAATATAGCTATTATTTATGCAATTAATATTTGAAATTACTAGCAGTTGTCAAGTATACTAAACATGTTTTTAATTAATTAATCATCATATTTATGATGAATTCAATTAAATGAATATATTAGAGATAATTGTCAAGTTTGTAGCTGAAAATATTGCTTGATAAGACAAATCAACCTGTTTAAACATGTTTCATCAAGAATGCTCCAGATTATGTTGCAATTGTTTATTTGTCATCATTCAGTGTTCTGCTGTCATAAGTAAAAGGTGTGTAACTGTGTATCACTATACTTCTTTTTTGCTATTATCAGATAATAAACTATGTTATTTATATTTTTCACAATTATTTATTCTATCATTTGTTATAATTATTTGTATTATGATTTGAAAAAATTATTTATACTGATTTATTATGAAAAAATTTAATGAATTTAATGAAAAATTAGAATTTATGCTCTTATACACATATTATGAAGTTTTAAACAATGTTGCTATTTGTCACAAAGAATTTAATTTAGTTCAATGGAAATTTTACCTGACATGTGTTTCATGATCTGTGTTTCTATCAGTGGCGTCACTAGAGGGGTGCGGGGGGTTTTTGTGCAGTGTTTGAGCAGAAATTTATTATTTTTTATAAAAATATCCCTGTAGTTAGTTATAACAACAAAAACATTTTTCGTAAGCCCAGCTTACATGTATCAATATACCTACAAGGCTAAAACTCTATGCTAATTTACTTTTTGAACCTTCTAATGCGCTCCGGTCAGAGCTGTCATTATTACCCAATTACAATGACGCTTCGAATCACGTGGTTTCGTCTGCACGCTCTACAAGCACGCGCTGTTGTTTTCGTTGCTGCTGGTGTTTTTATAGTCGCTGATTTTGTCAAATTTTCTGTTGTTTTAGCTACAATATTGTGGTAATTAGTATTTGTGAACCTATATCAATAACTTTTTTGAGAATGAAGTAGTAATTAAAGGAAAAGAAGGAGAAAAATAAAAAAAGGCTTCCGCTCAGTTGTTGCAGCCTCTGTCTTTATGATGTTGCAGCCTCAAATTTATGAGTATATTTCCATATGCATTTGTCTACAACTTCTACATTATTTGGGCCGTTATTGATTATGCAAACCTAATCCATTAATGTATCTCATGTAACGGTAAAGTTTAACGTTAAAATGAACATAATTTTGATGTAGTTCTTAAACGTTTTTACTTCGAATTCTATTGTTTTCTTACCGAATTTTCACTTTAACCACATGAAACTATGTAAATGTAAATACATTTAGGCTGTGCGTATGATATTGTAATTTAAAGGAGTAATTTTAATTTTGCTAGTTGTTTATGTCACTACTATTGCCATTACATTCAGTGATATACGGGAATTACGATTTACGAGTAACATTAGTACAAAAAACATTACTAAGGATTCTGTATGGTCTGGTACGGGAGGAGGTCCATGGGGGGGGGGTGACACCATGAGTTACCGCACTGGGTGACACCAACCCTAGTGACGCCACTGTTTCTATTTCCAATAAAATAGCAAAATATAAATTTCTACTACAAAAATATTTATTCCTTGTTTCTTAGATTAAAAAATAATAGGAATAATAATTGAGAAAAATACGTTAGATTTATAAAATAGACCAAATTAACTTTGTTATATCTACCAAATTTTTTTTTTTTTGTAATTTAAAAAAGTCAAAACAGTGATTTAGCCCTGCTCTACAAAACCATAACACTACATTAATATTTTGTTTTCTTATTTTGCAGATGAATACAAGAAGACCATTCTATTTGCTCGGATCTACAGTAGATGATATTAAAGGCTCAAAGCTGCCCCCATATAGGCAAGCTTTTGGTTATTTTATGCACCTCCACAGAGAGAAAAACATGACAATCCGCGATGCTCTGCGTCAATCTATTCGAGCCACAATAGTTATCTGGGATAAGGCCAATATTCCTACTCAGCAGGAACCTCGTGCCATGAAGAAGTTAGAGAATTTCTTTAACGAATGGACTTGCTTAAAGAAGCATGCTTCCAGAACAAGCCAGAGCCATAAAACCAAGGAGGCTGATTTTGTAGAGCGATTGGAAGATCTCTTTGACATCGCCCATGGAGACGCTGAGAAGCTGATCAAGAATCGTGAGGACTGGGAGTTCCTTCAACTGCAAAGACAAAAAGGTCGTCCTGGCTCAATCGGTGGTGTGGACACTGTACATCTTCACCGCACAAAAAATGCAGTCAAACGGTTGGAAGCTGAGGCAGAGAGAAAAAGAAAGTCAGAATCTTTGATGGAGGCGTCTACTAGTCAAGTTGTACTGGCTTCTTCCACATCTTCCAGCAACACTGATGAAAGTGAGAATGAGGAGGAGGAGCCCAAAGGAGCTTGTGCTTTACCAAAATCTAAGAAAAAACGAGGCATGAAAAACATCATGACTATTCAGATGTCTGCTGCCCTGGATCGTACACAAATTTCCTCTAGAAAGGCAACATTTATCCTCGCAGAGGCAGCTAAAAGCTTTGGTTTGGACGCTTCAGATTACAACATAAACCAACATTCTATCCATCGCCTTCGAAATAAGAACCGAGCTCGTCATGCTAAAGAACTTAAGGAGCATTTCCATGGAGAATGTTCTATGACAGTCCACTGGGATGGCAAGATGATGGAGGACCTCACCTCGCACAAGCACATTGATCGTCTCCCAGTACTTGTGTCAGGACCTGGTGTTGAACAGCTGCTTGGTGTCCCCAAAATCCCAAACTCAACTGGAGAAGCACAAGCTGAAGCCGTCTTTAACTGCCTGAATGAATGGGGAATTACAGAGAGAGTAAAAGCAATTTGTTTCGATACAACAGCTTCAAACACGGGTCAATATAGTGGAGCCTGTGCTCTCATCGAAGCAAAATTGGGACATGATGTTTTGTACTTGCCTTGTAGACACCATGTTTTAGATTTATTGTTGGGAGCTGCATTTGAAGCAACATTGGGATCTACATCAACTGGTCCAGAGATATTGATCTTTAAGCGTTTTCGTGACAATTGGACTTCTGTTGATCAAAGCCAGTTCCAAACAGGTGAGACAGACACGATTACTAAAGAAGCAATTATCCAGTCTAAAACTGAACTAATTCAGTTTGCTAGATCCCAGGCACCTATGCTACGGGATGACTATCAAGAACTTTTGGATCTGTCCATCATCTTTCTTGGAGGTGTCCCCAATAAAGGCATCAAGTTTCGTGCACCAGGTGCCATGCATCGAGCTCGCTGGATGTCCAAAGCGCTCTATTCTATCAAGATGTGGCTTTTTCGAAACCAGTTCAAGATGACTAAGACTGAAGAACGAGGAATTCGAGATCTTTCCCTTTTTTCTGTTCTCATCTATATGAAGGCTTGGACAACATCCTCACTCCCTATTGAAACCCCATTTAATGACTGGCTCCTTATGAGGTCATTGATTAATTATCCTAACAAAAAGATTTCTGATGCAACTAAAAAAAAGCTCTCTAACCACTTATGGTACCTGTCTGAAGAAGCAGTTGGTCTTGCTTTCTTTGATGAGCGAATTACTACAGATGTAAAGAAACGCATGGTAAAGGCATTAGAAGATGAGTCCACTGATAGACCACCCAAGCGTCCTCGGATTCCTGAATCGACCTTCTGCTCTGGTGAAGGACTACACCAACTTGTTACAAGAAATACTAGAGAATTCTTTACTAAGCTGAATTTGCCAGAAGGATTTCTGAACAAGGCACCCAGCACTTGGACATCCAACTGTGAATATTTAAGGGCCAGAGCTATTGTTGCAGCTCTATCTGTTGTAAATGACCGGGCAGAACGTGCAGTAGCTTTAGTTCAAGAGCTGAATAAGAAATTGACAGTGGGGGAAGAGCAGCTCCAGTTCCTGCTCCAAATTGTTGCAAAACACCGCCAGAGTCACCCAGTTCCATCAAAAACTGTTCTTCTCAAAAAATAACCATCAATGAGGTCGCACCTTAAAATACACCATATTGTATAATCATTGTATATTAAATAAATGTTGTATAAGGAAATAATGCTAATTAAAGTAATTAAAGTATGTAAATAGCACTGGCATTTTGAATTTATCTCTATATAATAAACTAATGGTTTTTTTTTGTAGCAATGCTTCATTGCTGATTGTATATAAAAAAAGAGCCAGGAAGGATTTTGGATAGGAGAAAAAGGATTGGGATAAAGAAGGATTGAGGACCAAAGGATGGATTATAACAACATCAAGGATAGGTTAGAAAAGGATCAATGATAAATAAGAAGGCCTATACTTATAAAAACGAATCAAACTAAAAAAAGAAGGAAGGAATTATGTGTATAATGAGCATAATCATATGTCAGGAGCTATTATGCCATGGTCACCATTTTTATTAGCCGGGGGCGACCCCTAAATATGAGCCAATTTGTGTCAAACTTTCAAGTTTTAGTTTTTATGCTAAATGGAACTATTTTAGGGGGCGCAGATAAAATAATTCAACATTTCAATTTTTGACTACCCAATAAGAGACACCCTAATATATATATATATATATATATATATATATATATATATATATATATATATATATATATATATATATATATATACAGAAGCTAAGGCTAACAAAGACCCAAAGATCCACTCTAAGGTTCGCCCGAGAGAAAGAACAGAGTAGGAGTTAAAAGAAGAGAATAAGGGGTTACGTAAGTAGCAAAACCTATCATTCGTGGGTTAACATTCATTCAGAAAAAGAGAAAGAAAGACTCACCATCATCATCCGCCGGCCACTGCCGACAAGTCGGAAAAATAGTCGAAGAGAATAGGAAAGGGGTGAAAGATGAAAAGAAGTAAATAAGAACGCTTACAAACCATGCAAACAGTCTTAATTCAAACACTGTCATACCGTCATACACTGTCATACTACAGACATGCAAGTAAAGAGAGGATAAGAAAAGAAAAAAAGTATGAAGAGTATAACAAAAAGTGGGTTAGTTTACGCTACGAGCTACATCTAAGTTCGTGTTAGTCTAATATTTTTTTTAATATAATTTTATTGTTGGCATATTACACACTGACATGTCACAATCTGGCAGTAATCGTCAACAGGCTCATCCTCGACCATTACCGCAGAGCTCCTGTTGCTAATTGCTTTATTATTTTAAACGACGTTAATATTTTTAAAATGCCTATCTAAACGGTTTTTAAACATATTAACGCTGGTAGAGTTCACGACGGACGCGGGAGGATTATTCCATTTATCAATTACTTTAAACGTAAAAAGTTTTTAGCGATGTTAGTAATGAAACGTCTGCCACGTAGTTTAAATCCGTTATTACGAGTATTGCTATTATCGAAAATGAACAATTTGTCAAATTTACGTTATCGATTTTATTAACGATTTTGAAAACTTCAATAACCTTCCCCTTAATCTCCTAGTTTCGAGTGAATGCAAGTCTAACTCTTTAATCCCATCTTCTTAAGACTTGTTGTGTAGTGACGGAATTAGTTTCGTGGCGCGTCGCTAAGCCCTTTCTACTGTAACCTATCAATATCCTCACGCAAATACGGGCACCAAAACTGAACGGCATATTCTAAATGAGGCCTGACTAGGGACTTGTGAAGGGGCAATATAATATTCTTCGATTTAATTCGAAATTACGCGCTATGAAGCCTAACATACTATTAGCTTTTGCGCAAGACTCCAGGCACTGGTTCCTTACTTTTAAATCCTTGGATAAGCGTACGCCTAAATCTACTTCCTCGTCAACGCTCGCTAACTGTCTATCATCCATCGTGTACGTGTAATTGTTGTTACGAAAACATATATGCAAAACTTCATTTGTCTACGTTAAATTGCATCTGCCATTATCCGTCCACTCCATAATCCTACTTACATCGTCTTGGAGCCTATTTCTATCGTCCACGTTAATAATTTTACCGCCTATTTTAGTATCGTCCGCGAATTTTGACCCGTTACTGGTCAAGCCTACATCTATGTCGTTAATGTAGATTCCGAATAGCAATGGGCCTAACACTGAACCCTGAGGGACAACGCTACCTACATCCAACCACCCCGACTCCCTACCATTAACAACGACCCTCTGTTTCCTGGCACGAAGCCATTCATCTAACCAGTTAGCTACCTGACCGCATATACCGTGCACTTTAACCTTCGCAATTAATCTCTATGCGGAACTGTATCGAACGCTTTTTTAAAGTCTAAATAAATTACGTCAGCCGCTCTATGCCTATCGTACTCGCGCACTATTTCGTTATAAAACTCAAACAAATTAGTTAAACAAGATTTATGGCGTCGAAACCCATGCTGACTACTATTAATCAAATTGCGCTTTTCTAAGTGATCGACGATACGATCCCTAATTACAGATTCCAACGTTTACTGACAATTGACGTTAAGCTAATAGGTCTATAATTGCTAGCTACTATGCGGTCGCCTTTATTAAAAATGGGCGTGACCTTAGCTAATTTGAAGTCTTCAGGAATAATGCCCGCTTCCAGTGACTTATTAAAAATTTTTGTTAAGGGGCCTACGCTAACGTCTTTGAAATCTTTCAAGTGTCTAGGATAAAGCGCGTCAGAGCCTGGAGCCTTGCTAACTCTTAGCTTATCGATATAATGCGCAATCTCACCCTCGTAAACAGTTATTTCATTCAAAATAGTCTCGCTACTAAATGGAACGATATCGTCCACGTCGGGGACATTATTTACGTCTTCTACGGTAAAAATTGTCGCAAAAAAGTTATTGAAAATACCCGGCATCGCCTGAGCGTCGGAAGCCAAAGTGCCGGTAGCGTCCACTAGAGGGCCTATGTTATCTTTTATCGCTTTACGATTATTCACGTAGTCAAAAAACTTTTTCGGATTATGTTGAGTATGTTGAGTAGGTGCAAGGAAAGCTTAACTTAATAATGAAGAGGAACAACAGAAAGATGGAAAAAAATTTCAATTTTTAATTTACACCGACGTTCTGGAATATGCATTATTTCATCATCAGACCTAATAAATATAAAAGAAATAGGTTAGAATAACGAAGTTAAAGTTTAAAAAGTTAAAAGTTATAGTTAAAATTACAAAAAGAAAGACTAGAACAGAATTAAAATATAAAAAAAAGGCAAAATAATTAACTTAGTTCAAACATTAAGAGCTTAACCGAAGATTTATCGGAATCAGATTTGGTTAAGGTTGTGGATAAATAATAAACTTAAAATCATTGAATTTTTATTTATTTATAAACTTAAACCGAATTATTAATAATTATTCGTGTAACCTTATTTATGGCATTTTTACCTCCTTTTCATACAATTTACTGACTCTCTCTCTCTCTCTCTCTATATATATATTATATATAATATATATATATACACACAAACTCAGAATGGTCCCCTGAGAAACTTATATGTTAAACACAGACCGTGCATGGAACAAGGAACTCTTCTGGTGAGGGAAGCTATATTTATGGGACCTCTTTGCGAGAGACCCGTTGCCCACGTCGGGCTTGCATCATGAAAAAGAAAAACTATGGTATTTGTCATTTACCATTACTTATTCGGACTATAGTGGATTTAATTTTCCCAGAAGAGTTCCTTGTTCCATGCACGGTCTGTGTTTAACATATATATATATATATATATATACAGTAACGGAATTCCAAAGGGGAACTGCTCTATTTTGGTACAGGAATCATCCTTAATTCAAGTGTTTATTATCTTGTTCCTTCTTGCAAAATACTTCACAAAATACGATCAGATTGACAGAAATAAAGTAAAGAATATTCTCTCTTATTTATTTTCCAATGTGGAATCTTTGTGGCTTTATTTTGTAGCTTAGCTTATCTTTCTACCTTAAGAGATTTGTGTTATAGAAATGAATATTTTTACCCGTTCTATTTTTGTATAAAAATACATTGTTATTTGTCCTTATATTTTGCTCTTGTTTTTATTAGATTCTCTTCTCACTTTGTGTGTGTGTATATATATATATATGTGCAGTGTGTGTGTGTGTGTGTGTATATATATATATATATGTGCAGTGTGTGTGTGTATGTGCAGTGTGTGTGTGTAATGTGTATGCCTCTCTGTGGTGTAGTCGTTAGCATCGTCGCTGAGTACGAATTTACCGGTCCTAGGTCGATTCCCGGCGATGACAGGGAGCCCTCAGTTTATCCAGCTGTTCATCCTTCCATACAAAAAAAAATTGGTTGGTAGATATTGCAGTACCCTGAGTAGCCTCGTGTTAATACGATGGACTACTGATCGGGAGGTCGTGAGATCGAGTCCGGGCAAGGAGTTTGCAATTTCTGATCACCCGTGGTGGGTCGTGGTTCTGATTGTACGTTAAACTGTAAGTCAAAGGTGGGACAACAAGTTTGATCATTAGAATGAACAATTCTGGCGGAAGCAAAATCAAAGTTACTGAAGTGTGTGTGTGTGTGTGTGTATATATATATATATATTCAGTGGTGTAGTGGTTAACGTCGCTGACTACGAATCCATCGGGCCCGGGATCGAGACCCGCTGACGGCAAGCGGCGCGCAGCAAAACCCAGCTGTTCATCCTTCCACACAATAAAGAAATTGGTTGGCAGATATGTGGGTACCCTGGGTAGCCTAGTGGTTAAGATGCTGGGCTGCTGGTGGGACGTGGTTCGGATTCCACGTTAAATTGTAGGTCTAAGGTGGAGTGAAAAGCTTGACCTTCGTCAGAATGAACAATTCGGGCGGAAGCAAAACCAAGGTTATATATTTATTATACTGTATATACTGTACTGTATACAGTATATGTATATAACTCTATGGTTAATACTCCTATAATTTCAATACCAAAGAGAGACTTAATACTTTTGAAGAATTTGATAGACATATTATTTTAATAATAATGATAATAATAACAATTGTGTTTAATCACTCATTAAAAATGTATATCAATGTGTTAATTGTTAAATATTATCTTCAATGAAATTGAGTTTTATACATGATAAACTTTAAAAATCATGTAAATTGGAGCTGAAGACGTGTACAACTGTACATATACTGTACTGTATATGTAATCAAACTGCACTTTCTACGTGATCCTATAAGGCCTATACTTGAAGTCCGTTTACACGGATAAACTAACTGAAGAAGCCTTCGACATTATTACAATAATTCTTAACGGTTTTATGAACTTTGTTTATAAGTTTTCAGGGCAACGAAAATAACATGGAAAAGGATACTTTCGAGTGTCAGTTAGTTCACAAAAATTATATATATATATAATATATATATATATATATAATATATATTAGGGTGTCTCTTATTGGGTAGTCAAAAATTGAAATGTTGAATTATTTTATCTGCGCCCCCTAAAATAGTTCCATTTAGCATACAAACTAAAACTTGAAAGTTTGACACAAATTGGCTCATATTTAGGGGTCGCCCCCGGCTAATAAAAATGGTGACCATGGCATAATAGCTCCTGACATATGATTATGCTCATTATACACATAATTCCTTCCTTCTTTTTTAGTTTGATTCGTTTTTATAAGTATAGGCCTTCTTATTTATCATTGATCCTTTTCTAACCTATCCTTGATGTTGTTATAATCCATCCTTTGGTCCTCAATCCTTCTTTATCCCAATCCTTTTTCTCCTATCCAAAATCCTTCCTGGCTCTTTTTTTATATACAATCAGCAATGAAGCATTGCTACAAAAAAAAACCATTAGTTTATTATATAGAGATAAATTCAAAATGCCAGTGCTATTTACATACTTTAATTACTTTAATTAGCATTATTTCCTTATACAACATTTATTTAATATACAGGGTGTCCCGTAAGTCTGGACCCATAGGGAAAAATAATAAAATTACAAAATAGTCCAAAAATTTATTACATAATCTGTTCAAAGTGTCCGCCGTTGTGTCGCACACATAGTTGAAGACGCAATCTCCACTGCGACAGCACTTTCTGAATCACAGTCGCAGAAATTTCTTGACACGCCTCCACAATGCGTGCTTTAAGGTGGAAAATGTTCTGAAGTTTGACCTCGTACACTTTGGCTTTCAAGTGGCCCCACAAATAAAAATCATAATAAAAAATAATAAAAAAATAATAATAATAAAATAATAATAATAACATAATAAAAAAATATATTATAAATCCCTATGGGTCCAGACTTACGGGACACCCTGTACAATGATTATACAATATGGTTTATTTTAAGGTGCGACCTCATTGATGGCTATTTTTTGAGAAGAACAGTTTTTGATGGAACTGGGTGACTCTGGCGGTGTTTTGCAACAATTTGGAGCAGGAGCTGGAGCTGCTCTTCCCCCACTGTCAATTTCTTATTCAGCTCTTGAACTAAAGCTACTGCACGTTCTGCCCGGTCATTTACAACAGATAGAGCTGCAACAATAGCTCTGGCCCTTAAATATTCACAGTTGGATGTCCAAGTGCTGGGTGCCTTGTTCAGAAATCCTACTGGCAAATTCAGCTTAGTAAAGAATTCTCTAGTATTTCTTGTAACAAGTTGGTGTAGTCCTTCACCAGAGCAGAAGGTCGATTCAGGAATTCGAGGACGCTTGGGTGGTCTATCAGTGGACTCATCTTCTAATGCCTTTACCATGCGTTTCTTTACATCTGTAGTAATTCGCTCATCAAAGAAAGCAAGACCAACTGCTTCTTCAGACAGGTACCATAAGTGGTTAGAGAGCTTTTTTTTAGTTGCATCAGGAATCTTTTTGTTAGGATAATTAATCAATGACCTCATAAGGAGCCAGTCATTAAATGGGGTTCAATAGGGAGTGAGGATGTTGTCCAAGCCTTCATATAGATGAGAACAGAAAAAAGGGAAAGATCTCGAATTCCTCGTTCTTCAGTCTTAGTCATCTTGAACTGGTTTCGAAAAAGCCACATCTTGATAGAATAGAGCGCTTTGGACATCCAGCGAGCTCGATGCATGGCACCTGGTGCACGAAACTTGATGCCTTTATTGGGGACACCTCCAAGAAAGATGATGGACAGATCCAAAAGTTCTTGATAGTCATCCCGTAGCATAGGTGCCTGGGATCTAGCAAACTGAATTAGTTCAGTTTTAGATGGATAATTGCTTCTTTAGTAATCGTGTCTGTCTCACCTGTTTGGAACTGGCTTTGATCAACAGAAGTACAATTGTCACGAAAACGCTTAAAGATTAATATCTCTGGACCAGTTGATGTGGATCCCAATGTTGCTTCAAATGCAGCTCCCAACAATAAATCTAAAACATGGTGTCTACAAGGCAAGTACAAAACATCATGTCCCAATTTTGCTTCGATGAGAGCACAGGCTCCACTATATTGACCCGTGTTTGAAGCTGTTGTATCGAAACAAATTGCTTTTACTCTCTCTGTAATTCCCCATTCATTCAGGCAGTTAAAGACGGCTTCAGCTTGTGCTTCTCCAGTTGAGTTTGGGATTTTGGGGACACCAAGCAGCTGTTCAACACCAGGTCCTGACACAAGTACTGGGAGACGATCAATGTGCTTGTGCGAGGTGAGGTCCTCCATCATCTTGCATCCCAGTGGACTGTCATAGAACATTCTCCATGGAAATGCTCCTTAAGTTCTTTAGCATGACGAGCTCGGTTCTTATTTCGAAGGCGATGGATAGAATGTTGGTTTATGTTGTAATCTGAAGCGTCCAAACCAACGCTTTTAGCTGCCTCTGCGAGGATAAATGTTGCCTTTCTAGAGGAAATTTGTGTACGATCCAGGGCAGCAGACATCTGAATAGTCATGATGTTTTTCATGCCTCGTTTTTTTTAGATTTTGGTAAAGCACAAGCTCCTTTGGGCTCCTCCTCCTCATTCTCACTTTCATCAGTGTTGCTGGAAGATGTGGAAGAAGCCAGTACAACTTGACTAGTAGACGCCTCCATCAAAGATTCTGACTTTCTTTTTCTCTCTGCCTCAGCTTCCAACCGTTTGACTGCATTTTTTGTGCGGTGAAGATGTACAGTGTCCACACCACCGATTGAGCCAGGACGACCTTTTTGTCTTTGCAGTTGAAGGAACTCCCAGTCCTCACGATTCTTGATCAGCTTCTCAGCGTCTCCATGGGCGATGTCAAAGAGATCTTCCAATCGCTCTACAAAATCAGCCTCCTTGGTTTTATGGCTCTGGCTTGTTCTGGAAGCATGCTTCTTTAAGCAAGTCCATTCGTTAAAGAAATTCTCTAACTTCTTCATGGCACGAGGTTCCTGCTGAGTAGGAATATTGGCCTTATCCCAGATAACTATTGGGCTCGAATAGATTGACGCAGAGCATCGCGGATTGTCATGTTTTTCTCTCTGTGGAGGTGCATAAAATAACCAAAAGCTTGCCTATATGGGGCAGCTTTGAGCCTTTAATATCATCTACTGTAGATCCGAGCAAATAGAATGGTCTTCTTGTATTCATCTGCAAAATAAGAAAACAAAATATTAATGTAGTGTTATGGTTTTGTAGAGCAGGGCTAAATCAGTTTTGACTTTTTTAAATTACAACAAAAAAAAAAATTTGGTAGATATAACAAAGTTAATTTGGTCTATTTTATAAATCTAACGTATTTTTCTCAATTATTATTCCTATTATTTTTAATCTAAGAACAAGGAAT
>JAJOZX010021898.1:0-5000 GCA_023014485.1 Bathynomus jamesi
CGAGTGACCCGTTGCCCGCGTCGGGCTAGCATCATGAAAAGAAAAACTATGGTATTTGTCATTAACATTACTTATTCGGACTATAGTGGATTTAATTATCCCAGAAGCGTTCCTTGTTCCATGCACTGTCTGTGTGTATCATATATATATATATACATATTTATATATATATATATATATATATATATATATATTAGGGTGTCTCTTATTTTCGAAGTGTTGATTTTTTTAGGTTGCGCTCCCTCAACCAGTTCCATTGGTTGAAAAAACATCACATATAAATTTTTTTGGATTGAACAATTTTTAGAGGTCGCCCCCGCTTATTAAAGTTCATAAAATATAGCTATTATTTATGCAATTAATATTTGAAATTACTAGCAGTTGTCAAGTATACTAAACATATGTTTTTAATTAATTAATCATCATATTTATGATGAATTCAATTAAATGAATATATTAGAGATAATTGTCAAGTTTGTAGCTGAAAATATTGCTTGATAAGACAAGATCAACCTGTTTAAACATGTTTCATCAAGAATGCTCCAGATTATGTTGCAATTGTTTATTTGTCATCATTCAGTGTTCTGCTGTCATAAGTAAAAGGTGTGTAACTGTGTATCACTATACTTCTTTTTTGCTATTATCAGATAATAAACTGTTATTTATATTTTTCACAATTATTTATACTGATTTTGTTATTAGTATTTTGAAAAAAATTTAATGAATTTAATGAAAAAATTAGAATTTATGCTCTTATACACATATTATGAAGTTTTAAACAATGTTGCTATTTGTCACAAAGAATTTAATTTAGTTCAATGGAAATTTTACATGACATGTGTTTCATGATCTGTGTTTCTATCAGTGGCGTCACTAGATTTTGTCAAATTTTCTGTTGTTTTAGCTACAATATTGTGGTAATTAGTATTTGTGAACCTATATCAATAACTTTTTTGAGAATGAAGTAGTAATTAAAGGAAAAGAAGGAGAAAAATAAAAAAAGGCTTCCGCTCAGTTGTTGCAGCCTCTGTCTTTATGATGTTGCAGCCTCAAATTTATGAGTATATTTCCATATGCATTTGTCTACAACTTCTACATTATTTGGGCCGTTATTGATTATGCAAACCTAATCCATTAATGTATCTCATGTAACGGTAAAGTTTAACGTTAAAATGAACATAATTTTGATGTAGTTCTTAAACGTTTTTACTTCGAATTCTATTGTTTTCTTACCGAATTTTCACTTTAACCACATGAAACTATGTAAATGTAAATACATTTAGGCTGTGCGTATGATATTGTAATTTAAAGGAGTAATTTTAATTTTGCTAGTTGTTTATGTCACTACTATTGCCATTACATTCAGTGATATACGGGAATTACGATTTACGAGTAACATTAGTACAAAAAACATTACTAAGGATTCTGTATGGTCTGGTACGGGAGGAGGTCCATGGGGGGGTGGGTGACACCATGAGTTACCGCACTGGGTGACACCACCTAGTGACGCCACTGTTTCTATTTCCAATAAAATAGCAAAATATAAATTTCTACTACAAAAATATTTATTCCTTGTTTCTTAGATTAAAAAATAATAGGAATAATAATTGAGAAAAATACGTTAGATTTATAAAATAGACCAAATTAACTTTGTCTACCAAATTTTTTTTTTTGTAATTTAAAAGTCAAAACAGTGATTTAGCCCTGCTCTACAAAACCATAACACTACATTAATATTTTGTTTTCTTATTTTGCAGATGAATACAAGAAGACCATTCTATTTGCTCGATCTACAGTAGATGATATTAAAGGCTCAAAGCTGCCCCCATATAGGCAAGCTTTTGGTTATTTTATGCACCTCCACAGAGAGAAAAACATGACAATCCGCGATGCTCTGCGTCAATCTATTCGAGCCACAATAGTTATCTGGGATAAGGCCAATATTCCTACTCAGCAGGAACCTCGTGCCATGAAGAAGTTAGAGAATTTCTTTAACGAATGGACTTGCTTAAAGAAGCATGCTTCCAGAACAAGCCAGAGCCATAAAACCAAGGAGGCTGATTTTGTAGAGCGATTGGAAGATCTCTGACATCGCCCATGGAGACGCTGAGAAGCTGATCAAGAATCGTGAGGACTGGGAGTTCCTTCAACTGCAAAGACAAAAAGGTCGTCCTGGCTCAATCGGTGGTGTGGACACTGTACATCTTCACCGCACAAAAAATGCAGTCAAACGGTTGGAAGCTGAGGCAGAGAGAAAAAGAAAGTCAGAATCTTTGATGGAGGCGTCTACTAGTCAAGTTGTACTGGCTTCTTCCACATCTTCCAGCAACACTGATGAAAGTGAGAATGAGGAGGAGGAGCCCAAAGGAGCTTGTGCTTTACCAAAATCTAAGCAAAAACGAGGCATGAAAAACATCATACTATTCAGATGTCTGCTGCCCTGGATCGTACACAAATTTCCTCTAGAAAGGCAACATTTATCCTCGCAGAGGCAGCTAAAAGCTTTGGTTTGGACGCTTCAGATTACAACATAAACCAACATTCTATCCATCGCCTTCGAAATAAGAACCGAGCTCGTCATGCTAAAGAACTTAAGGAGCATTTCCATGGAGAATGTTCTATGACAGTCCACTGGGATGGCAAGATGATGGAGGACCTCACCTCGCATAAGCACATTGATCGTCTCCCAGTACTTGTGTCAGGACCTGGTGTTGAACAGCTGCTTGGTGTCCCCAAAATCCCAAACTCAACTGGAGAAGCACAAGCTGAAGCCGTCTTTAACTGTCTGAATGAATGGGGAATTACAGAGAGAGTAAAAGCAATTTGTTTCGATACAACAGCTTCAAACACGGGTCAATATAGTGGAGCCTGTGCTCTCATCGAAGCAAAATTGGGACATGATGTTTTGTACTTGCCTTGTAGACACCATGTTTTAGATTTATTGTTGGGAGCTGCATTTGAAGCAACATTGGGATCTACATCAACTGGTCCAGAGATATTGATCTTTAAGCGTTTTCGTGACAATTGGACTTCTGTTGATCAAAGCCAGTTCCAAACAGGTGAGACAGACACGATTACTAAAGAAGCAATTATCCAGTCTAAAACTGAACTAATTCAGTTTGCTAGATCCCAGGCACCTATGCTACGGGATGACTATCAAGAACTTTTGGATCTGTCCATCATCTTTCTTGGAGGTGTCCCCAATAAAGGCATCAAGTTTCGTGCACCAGGTGCCATGCATCGAGCTCGCTGGATGTCCTAAGCGCTCTATTCTATCAAGATGTGGCTTTTTCGAAACCAGTTCAAGATGACTAAGACTGAAGAACGAGGAATTCGAGATCTTTCCCTTTTTTCTGTTCTCATCTATATGAAGGCTTGGACAACATCCTCACTCCCTATTGAAACCCCATTTAATGACTGGCTCCTTATGAGGTCATTGATTAATTATCCTAACAAAAAGATTTCTGATGCAACTAAAAAAAAGCTCTCTAACCACTTATGGTACCTGTCTGAAGAAGCAGTTGGTCTTGCTTTCTTTGATGAGCGAATTACTACAGATGTAAAGAAACGCATGGTAAAGGCATTAGAAGATGAGTCCACTGATAGACCACCCAAGCGTCCTCGGATTCCTGAATCGACCTTCTGCTCTGGTGAAGGACTACACCAACTTGTTACAAGAAATACTAGAGAATTCTTTACTAAGCTGAATTTGCCAGAAGGATTTCTGAACAAGGCACCCAGCACTTGGACATCCAACTGTGAATATTTAAGGGCCAGAGCTATTGTTGCAGCTCTATCTGTTGTAAATGACCGGGCAGAACGTGCAGTAGCTTTAGTTCAAGAGCTGAATAAGAAATTGACAGTGGGGGAAGAGCAGCTCCAGTTCCTGCTCCAAATTGTTGCAAAACACCGCCAGAGTCACCCAGTTCCATCAAAAACTGTTCTTCTCAAAAAATAACCATCAATGAGGTCGCACCTTAAAATACACCATATTGTATAATCATTGTATATTAAATAAATGTTGTATAAGGAAATAATGCTAATTAAAGTAATTAAAGTATGTAAATAGCACTGGCATTTTGAATTTATCTCTATATAATAAACTAATGGTTTTTTTTTGTAGCAATGCTTCATTGCTGATTGTATATAAAAAAAGAGCCAGGAAGGATTTTGGATAGGAGAAAAAGGATTGGGATAAAGAAGGATTGAGGACCAAAGGATGGATTATAACAACAAGATAGGTTAGAAAAGGATCAATGATAAATAAGAAGGCCTATACTTATAAAAACGAATCAAACTAAAAAAAGAAGAAGGAATTATGTGTATAATGAGCATAATCATATGTCAGGAGCTATTATGCCATGGTCACCATTTTTATTAGCCGGGGGCGACCCCTAAATATGAGCCAATTTGTGTCAAACTTTCAAGTTTTAGTTTTTATGCTAAATGGAAAACTATTTTAGGGGGCGCAGATAAAATAATTCAACATTTCAATTTTTGACTACCCAATAAGAGACACCCTAATATATATATATTATTTATTTTATATATATATATAATTATATATATAATAATTATATATATATATATATAATATATATATATATATATATATATATATATATATATTAATATATTTTGTTAACCCCTCCGTCTATGGCCCTGGTGGTTCGGATCGACGGGGGTTCTAGTTAGGAGGCAGCAACGGATATTTCTTCTATAACATTTTAATTCTTTTCCGCCGGTCACATGGTGGGTCGCCACTTGTTAAACTCTTGGCTACAGACTCGCCAGACTGTTATGCAAATATCTTCTATGGTGCTTGGGTTGTCTCTTTCTTAATTTGGGCAAAGGGTCGCCAGTTGTTAATTCTTCTCTTTTTATAATACTCTGATACTTTCTCTAATACTAAAATTATCGACTTTTCTTTTATAACTTATCAACTTAACTGACTAAGTTCTTCTGAAGAGAGCACGGCTCGAAGGGGAAAATAAAAAGTT
>JAJOZX010021898.1:10000-16191 GCA_023014485.1 Bathynomus jamesi
TACTGTGAGGTATTGAAAAACTCATGATCTTCACTTGCCCCACAAACACCTTTAAATGGGAGACCCATAATGGGTGCACACACATTTCTACATTACTGTACAGTCTTTACAGCCACACGTACACTTTTCCTCGTAAGTGTATATATTGTAATGTATATGGTTTTAAATTTTGACTTGGTCCGCAATCGATATGGACCGTGACTTGATGGATACCGTAATGAAATTGACTGGATTCTTTGGATCTGATATATTTGCATGTCCGTTATAAATAGATATAGAGTGTAACATTTGTGGATAGTAGTCTATTATGACTTGATCCTCTGGATCCAGAGATTCTACCTTTAGTTTTAAATCGATAATTAATTAGTTTTAAATTGATAATTATTTAGTTTCGTAAAAATTGGTCTTTGCCAATTTACCGGCAGTTTTTACATAAATTTCTTATGTTCTTGTGGTTCGGAACCCACGTAAAATTGTAGGTCCCCTCCGCCACCACGGAGGACATACACAATACACGATTACGAACACAGTTAGGTAGACCAGCCTCGAGTGGATCGTAGGGTCTTTGATGGTTTGAAACATTATAACATTATAACATTATATATATATATATTAATATATATATATATATATATATATATATATATTAATATATATATATATATATATATATATATATTAATATATATATATATATATATATATATATATATATATATATATATATATATATATATATATATATATATATATATATATATACAGACGTGTTTTGTCGAGTGCTATCAATTGAATAAGTGGTTTTCGTTGAAGTGTTTAAAAAAAAAGTGTTCCGTGCATTCTTAACTAAATTACTTCGTGCTACTAATCATTCATTAACGAATACATTTCATTTATTGACGTTATTCATTACTATATTATTTGATCAAACCAAGGCTACTGAACGTGGCTTGCCTTCTTTCGTTTTCAAATCAATCAGAAAACGTGCAGTCATAAGGTTCAAATTCCCTTGGTTTTTTTTGTTGTTTTTCAATATCAGAAACGTGGTTTTTTAAGGTCAGAGTTCCTTCACACACTACCTGACCTCGAAAAGGGTCACCTACCGTGGGAAAAAAAGGATTAAGTCAGCGACCAGATAAGTTCCATTTAATACTTTTTCTTTAACATTTCTTTCGTCGGTAGCTTAATTCTATATTAATTTAGTAATAAATTTGTGTTACAAGATCCTGTTTCTGCGTTTCAAGAACGCGGTGGACCTACGTTGTAATTTATTAATTTCCAAACGCTCGTTTTTTGTTTTTTCTTTTTGTTTTTTGTTATTCAACTAATTAAAAGCATGGCACCCCCGTCAAGTACTTGCAGTCGCTGTGAAGGGAAATTTGCTGCTTACGCGTTTACAATGGCTAACAATAATCATCAGTTAGTTTGCAGGTGGTGCTCAAGCATGGAAGTGCTGAGGAACGAATTAGACCGTGAGAGGCAGGCCAGGGTGAGACTTGAAGAAAGCGTGATGCTTCTGACGGCAAAATTAGAATCCCTTGAGACTCCAGTTACGAACCCTCCTGCCTCAGTTTCTATTAGTAATATAAATAGTACTAATAGCCCCCTCTCTTCCCCTAGTTCCCAACCCTTCGTTCGAGTGCGAAATGGAGCCCCATTGAGAAAAGCAAAGCCTTGTCTACCAGTAATAACAAGCAATAAGTTTTCTGTTTTAGGGTTCGAAGATACTGATGAACCGGAAATACGACTCGTTGGTGATTCCATTGTTCGAGGGCAGCTCGAGGAATTCTGTGGGAGAAACCCTCGTCGTAGGCGCCGTTACTGCTACCCTGGTGCAAGGGTGGAGGATATAACTAATAATGTTGACCATTTTACAGACAGTACCGCCGAGGACACAACGTATGTTATTCATGTCGGTACTAATAACGTTTTAAATTCTAGATCGGAAGAACTCCTGGCTAGGTACAGGGACTTATTAGAGCGATTAAAGGAGAAAACTAATAAGATTGTTTTAACAGGTATACTTCCTCGAATTATCCAACGAAGCGATTTCTATAGCAAGGCGACCTATATTAACAATAACCTAAAGTCGTCTCTTTGCCAACAGGAAGGAGTGCATTTTGCTAATTTTTGGAACAGTTTCTACGGCAGGAGGGACTTGTTCCTCGAAGATGGACTTCATCTTAATGAAGTTGGAGCTGCGCGTTTAGGAAGACTATTTCATAATACTGTCTCTTCTTTTCAGGCTGCCGTAACCCGAACGGTCCCAGCGTAAATTCCACAAATTTCCCTCGCGCTCGCGAAGGTGTCGCAATTACAAACAATTTGAAGGTTCTATCCTTAAATGCTCGTAGCCTATGAAATAAAATATACGAATTTTTTCTTTAATTGCTTGTAAAGACTATGATTTAATTGCGATAAATGAATCGTGGCTTAGCACTGAAACACGTGACTTTGTAGGGGAGTATCAAATTAAAGTTTATAGACTTTTTGTTAAAAAGAATAGGTAGGCGAGGAGGCGGTGTTATGTTGTATATCAAAGATAATATTGCGAACGTTATAGAAGTAAGCACTCAATTCCAGAACCGATAGATTCGACTATAGCAGAAATTAAATTGAACGATTTCAAACTTCTTGTTGCGGTTATATATAGGCCCCCAAATCAAACAGCTGCTACGAACGAAGCGTTATATCGTGAACTAAAGAGAATAATCGGTAGTGAGCAGGCTTTAGTTATGGGTGACTTTATTTGCGCCAACGTGAATTATGATACAATGCAGGGAGACGCGGAAGGTAATCGTTTAGTTAATTTTCTCGAGGATAGTTTTCTTATTCAAAAGGTTGGGGAACCTACGAGGTTGGACAGTATTTTAGATTTAGTAATAACTACGGATGATAGGCTCATTACTGATCTTCAAGTAATAGAACCGTTGAGCAATAGCGATCACAATATGGTAGAGTTTGTCCTCTCAGTAAGTCACTCGAAACCAACTAACTCGACTAAAATTCCTAGCTTCCAGCACGCAGACTTTAGTAAATTTCGAAATAAATTTTCACACGTCAATTGGGAAAACGTAATGGGGAACTCCAACGCAAAACTAATGTGGGAATCGTTCGTAACGGTGTTTAGGACTATAAATGAGGAATGTGTACCGTACAAAATTAAGCGTGCGAAAGTAAACACAAGCCCTTGTGGTTTACTTCTAGAGTGGGAGACATTATAAAGATAGAGAGAGGGGGCTTATAGGCTATACAAGTGCGATAAAGATAATCTGTTGTTACGAAACAACTACATATCTCTAAGGCGTGAAGCTAAAAGTGTAATAAAAAAGTCAAAACGCGAATTTGAAATCTCCATAGCTCGTGACGGTAAAGAAAACCCGAAGCGATTCTTTCAATACGTCAATAATAGAAATCCAGTAAAAAGTGTCTTAGGTCCATTAAAAATGGAAATGGAGATCTAGTCTCTGAAAACAAGGAAATGGCTACCTTGCTAAACGAATTTTTTACGTCAGTTTTTACTATAGAAGATGTAACGAATATCCCTACGGTCATAGACATAATACCTTTTGATAATGGTAATATTTTGGATAATATTGTCGTTAGTGAAGGGGAAGTAATGCGCTATATTGATAAAATGAAAACGCGTAAATCACCGGGTCCGGATTCCATATATCCCATAACACTAAAAGAATTAAAAGATAGCATTGTTGTGCCGCTAACAAAGATTTTTAATGCGTCTTTTTCTGAGGGGTGCGTACCAGATAATTTCAAGTTAGCAAACGTAACACCTATCTTTAAGAAAGGCGATAAAGGTGCGGCGGGAAATTATAGGCCAATCAGTTTAACGTCTGTTGTAGGTAAGCTACTGGAATCAATAATTAGGGATCGTATAGTCGAACACTTAGAAGTGCATAATCTAGTTAGAAATACGCAGCACGGTTTTAGGCGAAACAAATCTTGCTTAACTAATCTTTTAGAATTTTTCCAAAGCGTGGTTAACGTTTACGATAGACATCGGGCGGTTGATGTAGTGTATTTAGATTTTCAAAAAGCGTTTGACACCGTGCCGCACAAAAGACTCATTGAAAAAACTAAGGCTCATGGAATCAGGGGTGTAGTAATAAATTGGCTAGAAGAGTGGTTGCGTGGCAGGAAGCAGAGGGTGGTCGTTGATGGAGCGGAGTCGTGTTGGGCTAATGTAGCGAGTGGCGTTCCTCAGGGTTCTGTATTGGGCTCCTTGCTTTTTCTTATATAATTAACGGTTTAGATGTCGGCCTAGTCAGTACAGTTTCAAAGTTTGCGGATGACACGAAGCTGGGGTGGTAGGGCGATTAATGACGAAGATAGAGGTAAAATTCAGGAAGATCTGAATAAAATCGTGATTGGTCAGTCACATGGCAAATGAGGTTTAACGTGGATAAGTGCAAAATTTTGCATATAGGTTCGCGTAAAGGTAATTTGCGTATAGTATGTCAGGGAAAGATTTAACAAGCGTAGAGCAGGAAAGAGATTTAGGAGTTATAGTCACTGGTGATTTAAAAGTAGCGAAACAAAGTACAGCTGCGGTCAATAAGGCGAACAATGTGTTAGGTTTTATATCTCGAAATTTTGAGTACAAATCGCGCGATATTATAGTTCCTCTTTATAAATCATTAGATAGACTCCATTTGGAGTACGCGTCCAATTTTGGAATCCGCATATGCGCAAAGATATAGTCAAAATCGAAAGAGTTCAAAGACGAGCAACTAAGATGATTCCGTCTCTTAGGTCAAAATCGTACGAGGATAGGCTTAAGGAGTTAAAATTGACTACTCTCGAGAATAGGAGGTTAAGGGGTGATCTAATCCAGGTTTTCAAAATTATGAATGGGTTTGTAACGTAGATGAGATAGCTTTTTCGAAATATCTCAATATAATAGGACTAGAAATAACGAGTGTAAGTTGACAAGTAGAAGGTTCGAGACAGCAGTTGCGAAAAACTTTTTTACGCATAGAATAGTAAATAGCTGGAATAGTTTGCCGGTAGAAGTAATTAGTAGCATGTCTATAAACATGTTAAAAATCGATTAGACGCGCATGTTGATAGAAAGGGTATAGTTTAAGGTAGTAAAATTAAGGCTTTGTGGGGATAGATCCCACAGCTCAACACAAGTGTTGTGGGATATAGGGAGGCAGCGTCTTGGGTTAGGGGATAATCTCTGTCCTTACACACCCCATTTAAAGAGATTCCTCTGCCGAGCGGTGCCCCCCATAGTACTGTGAGGTATTAAAAACTCATGATCTTCACTTGCCCGACAAACACCTTTAAATGGGAGACCCATAATGGGTGCACACACATTTCTACATTACTGTACAGTCTTTACAGCCACACGTACACTTTTCCTCGTAAATGTATATATTGTAATGTATATGGTTGTAAATTTTGACTTGGTCCGCAATCGATATGGATCGTGACTTGATGGATACCGTAATGAAATTGACTGATTCTTTGGATCTGATATATTTGCATGTCCGTTATAAATATATATACTGTAGAGTGTAACATTGTGGAGAGTAGTCTATTATGACTTGATCCTCTTGATCCAGAGATTCTACCTTTAGTTTTTAAATCGATAATTAATTAGTTTTAAATTGATAATTATTTAGTTTCGTAAAAATTGGTCTTTGCCAATTTACCGGCAGTTTTTTACCTAAATTTCTTATGTTCTTGTGGTTCGGAACCCACGTAAAATTGTAGGTCCCTTCGCCACCACGGAGGACATACACAATACACGATTACGAACACAGTTTAGGTAGACCAGCCACGAGTGGATCGTAGGGTCTTTGATGGTTTGAAACATTATACATTATAACATTATATATATATATATATTAATATATTATATATATATATATATATATATATTCATTAACGAATACATTTCATTTATTGACGTTATTCATTACTATTATTTGATCAAACCAAGGCTACTGAACGTGGCTTGCCTTCTTTCATTTTCAAATCAATCAGAAACGTGCAGTCATAAGGTTCAATTCCCTTGTTTGTTTTGTTGTTTTTTTCAAATCTATCAGAACGTGTTTTTTTAAGGTTCAGAGTTCCTTCACACACTACCTGACCTCGAAAAGGGTCCCTACCGTGGGAAAAAAAGGATTAAGTCAGCGACCAGATAAGTTCCATTTATACTTTTT
>JAJOZX010021899.1:0-25000 GCA_023014485.1 Bathynomus jamesi
AATCAAAATGGCTCCTCTACACGAAAGGTATGGCCACCATCTTCTGGGGACATAAAGGGGAAAATTGTGGTGGATATTATGAAGAAAGGACAAAACAATCAACTCGGAGGCATATATTGCTACCCTACAGAGACTCCAGAGACGTATAAAGCGAGTTCGACTGGAGAGAAAACTGGAAGACGTCCTACTTTTGCACGATAACGCAAGACCACACAACAGTTTGCAAACAAGAAAGGCCATCACAAAAATGCCCTTGACTGTGTTACCCCACGCTCCATACAGCCCGGATCTGGCACCTTTAGACTGCCATTTGTTTGGGCCAATGAAAGATGCTATTCGTGGAAGAAAGTTTCAGAGTGACAATGAGGTTGTTGAGGAGGTTAAGAGGTGGCTCCAGCGGAACCCAGCGGACTTACTTTCACCAGTAAGGAATAAAGGCCCTTGTTTCGAGGTGGAGGAAAGTCGTAGAAAAGGATGAAGACTGTGGAAAAATAGAAACTTGTAAAAAAAGTATGCAATTACTTGTGTACAAAATTTCTGGAACTTACAAGGAAACTTGGAAAGAAAAAAAAAAGGTGGGGCAAAATGTATTGAGTGGCCCTCGTGTATATATGTATTATATATATATATAATATAATATATATTATAGTGCAAACCCACAAGGAAAAAGAAAAATGATTCCAAGGCTTTCGTGTATCCAGAAGTCACCTCGTCAGGGAATTAATGGTGGAGGCAAGATGACCAAAAATATATACACGGGACAGAAAGACAAAAAGATTAACACAAGATTAACAAGAGTTGATTAGAGGCAAAAGGTATTTTAACAGGATATTGTCAATTTTATACATTCCCGCACTGTTATTGAAACTATTTTTAAAATGGATAAATGCACATTCTAGAATATTCCTTTCGATTATATCTCTGTTTTTAACGAGCTTTAGAACTATCCCACTTAATATTATGATTACATCTATACATATGGTTAAACAATGCATTAGAATTATTTGCTGTTCTATTCGCATATATATGCTGTTTTACCTAATATCTAACGTTTCACCCGTTGGCCTATATATACTAAGTCACATTGTGTACATCCGATCGAATACACACAACCAACCAGATTATCCGGGCTATTCTTATAGCGTGATTTAACAGTATTATTATACTTAAAGACTACATTGATACCAATTGCTTTTAGTAAAGTCGTAAGATCTTGAAAATTTACGTGGTAAGGTAAGCTCAGGATATTTTACACTCAAATTCCTTTACAGTTACACTATATAATACCATTCTTGGCTTTCCTAAGACAGTTATCTAAAATGAAATAGGGTAACATAATTTAGTACCAATATTCATGATATTGCATAAATCGGAATCTAAAAATTCAGGACTGACAACTCTCAATGCTCTAAGAAACATAGCAGAAAAAATAGAAGATTTAATCGCGGGATGATGGTCGGAATCAACTGAGTTAAACATCCCGAGAAGTTATGTCCATGATATCCTTCAAAGAATTGAGGTTCAAATGTTATAAAATGCAGGGAGTTCACCAACTTTTAGAAGAGGATTATGAGATCAGAGTAAATGTTTGTCAAGAATTAATTGAAAGGGTAGAATCAAATGAACACTTTTTATCAAACCTCCCTTTTAGTGATGAGGCTACATTTCACATATCAGGCAAAGTTAATCTTCATAATTGCAGGATATGGTGTGAAGAAAATCCCCATAAATTGTATGAACACGAAAGGGATTCCCTAAATCTAAAGTAAACGTTTGGTGTGCCATGTCACGTTCCCGTTTCTATGGACCGTTTTTTTTTTGTTGAACGAACTGTCACCAACAAACCTTAACATGCTACGAGAGTTTTTATTTCACAACTCCAAGAAAATTCCGGCTTGTTACAAAGAGCTTTCTTCTAACAGGATGGAGACCACCCCACTTTGCTCGAAATGTTAAGGTGTTTTTAAACCGAACTTTTCTAGAGCGTTGGATTGGTCGGGGAGGACCTCTGAAATGGCCCGCCCGTTCGCCTGATTTAACAACTTTAGAGTTTTATCTCTTGGGTTTCTTAAAAACTAAAGTCTATCATAACAAACCAAGGGACAATGAAGAAATGAAACATCATATTTGTGATGCTGTCTCATCCATCTCTATAACTGTGTTGGAAAATGTTTTTTCAGAATTTGAACGCAGACTTACATTGATTATACCGAATGATGAAGGACATATAGAAGTTCATTAATTAATCATACCAATATAATTGATACCTTAACAAAATTAAATAACCTAATTCTTACATGCCTGCTGCCTATATTTATATTCAATTTATGTTGCTATCTCAAATAACAAAAAGGTTATTGAACTTTTTTTCTAAGTTATTAAATTTATTTTTGGTATATTCATTTTTGAACTATTATATATTATTATACATTCTTCTTCTTCCGCAGGTTATTATCCCATCTTTACATGGGGTCGCTGTTTTTGGTTCGTCTTCTCCACTCTCCTCTGTCGTATACCGCGTCCTCCTCCAAGTCCTTCTCCCTGATGTCCGCCACCACACAGTCCCTCCATCTCGTCTTCGGTCTTCCTCTTCTTCTCCGTCCCGGCAACTCCATCTCCAGCACTCTGCGCCCCACATACTCCTCCTCTCTTCTCCTGACGTGTCCATACCACCTCAGCCTGGCCTCCTGCACCTTCTTAGATGCTCCGCCACCTTCACTGTTCCCCTTATATGCTCATTTCTGACCCTATCCCTCCTCGTCACTCCACACATCCATCTCAACATCTTCATTTCAGCCACATCGATTTTTCTTTCATTGCTCTTCTTCATTGGCACAGTCTCCATTCCATACAACATTGCCGGCCTCACCACTGTTTTGAATACCTTTCCCTTCAGTTTCACTGGGACCCTCTTATCACAGAGCACCCCTGATACGTCCCTCCAGTTCTTCCACCCCGACTGTATTCTACAGTTTATCTCTCTCTCTGCTCCCCCTTCTGCATCCACTGTTGACCCCAAGTATTTAAAATACTCCACCGTCTTAACACGCTCTCCACTCAATGTCACTTCCCCTCCTCGGTCCTGCTACACATCACATCTCATATATTCGGTCTTCTTTCGGCTAATTCTCATCCCCCTACTTTTCAACGCCTCTCTCCAATTTTCCAACTGCTGCTCCACCTCCTCTTTCGTCTCCCCACTCAACACAACATCGTCTGCATACATCATGCACCACGGCGCCTCCCCTCTAATCCTGTCCGTCAACACATCGAATACCACATTGAAAAGGAAGGGGCTCAAAGCTGATCCTTGGTGCAGACCAACTTCCACCCCAAAGCTCTCTGACACACCCACACTACTCCTCACCTTAGTTGTTACTCCCATGTACATCCCTTGATCAGTTTAACATACTTCTCCGGTACCATCTTTTCCCTTAAGCATCTCCAAACTTCCTGCCGTGGTATCCTATCATATGCCTTCTCCAAGTCAATAAAAACCATGTGCAACGCCTTCTGCCCCTCTCTGTACCTCTCTGCCAACTGTTTCAATGCAAAAACTGCATCTGTCGTTCTCCTTCCCGGCATAAATCCAAACTGTTCCACTGACACTTCCGCTTCGTCTCTCAACCTACTCTCCACTATTCGCTCCCATATCTTCATTGTATGTGATATTAGCTTGATTATTATAGGATTATATATTCTGTAAGTGTATAATTTTCTAACTTTCAACTATACATTATACAATCTCACTGAGGATGCATATATACTGTAATATCACGTTCTTACATACCGGTACGTTCTTTCTTTACTTAGTTTATTACAACCGCTTTTTATTTTATTTTAGCCTCTCTCTCTCTCTCTCTCTCTCTCTCTCTCTCTCTCTCTCTCTCTCTCTCTCTCTCTCTCTCTCTCTCTATATATATATATATATATATATATATATATATATATATATATACTGTATATACAGGGCGTCCCAAAAAAATGTATACACACTTTAAATAATTATAAAGGCAGTGTTTATTAAAATACATTTCATTTTCAAAATGTAATAGAATCTACAGACATTATTTAATTGTTTTGCCAACGCCTGTTTTCAAACTGACGTCCGTTCTGGTCCAGGCACTGCTGATAACGCGAAGCAATGGAATCGCAAACATCACGAAACATTTCGTTTGGTATTTGTGTGCATTCTCGTTCAATGGCTGCTCTCAATTCAGCGACTGTTGCAGGTTTTATAGCGTAGACTTTGTCTTTTAAGTATCCCCATAAAAAAAAGTCTAGTGGTGTGAGGTCTGGTGAACGCGGAGGGTATTCTACGAAACCCCTTCGTCCAATCCACATCCACATCGTGCCAAGTACACTCGCAATACTCCACTCTTCGGTCCGGATCATCTTCATTAATAGCATGAACTAATCTTGGAATGTAACTTTTCCATTGACAGCGCTTCAAAATGCGTTGGACAGACGATTCTGAAATTCCTACCTCACGACTCGCTTGCCGCACAGATTTTCTTGGACTTTGGTGATACGTTTCCAGTACTCTTTCTTGCTTTGTGGGGCTTGTCGATGTCCGTGGTCTTCCGGAACGCTTCTTGTGGACATTCTGAACAGTTCCATCGGCTTCAAACTTATCTCTAATTCGAGTGATGGTAAGTCGCGTTGGTGGATCTGTTTGAAACTCCCTCCTAAACTGTCTTTGCACTTCAACTGCGTTTTTACACTTCCAGTAGCATTTTAGAATGAATTTCCTTTGTTCAAAGCTTAGTCTGACTGCCATTATTAATTCTAATGGGTTTAACTTGGAAAGAAAGAAAACATCAATTGAGCTATCAGCTGTTAAAGTGTGTATACATTTTTTTGGGACGCCCTGTATATACACTATAAATCAATGAGGGGTCCCGCGTCTTAAGGTACCTAAGTGCCAAAATTAAAATTTGTCAGAAATCGCCTCCAAAGTTCAGCAATATTCTGGCAATAGTATCTCTGTTATTAATTGAGCTAGAACGTTCATTTTTTGCTAAATTAGAGTGCTAAGTATGCTAATGAAGATGTTGATGAGTTTTTGGAATAGATTTTCATATTTTATATTATATATATATATATATATATATATCATTTAACTGCAAAGAACACGTTCTCTCTCTCTCGTCTTGCGCGGAATATCTCCTATACAAGCGTCGTTCTTTACGTTATTTATACTGCGTGTTCTTTGCAGTTAAATGTATATAATGTTACGGCATGCGGGAGGTGCCCACTTGGGGCATTGGTTTCTGCGAGTATGTAGAAGAATTACGGCATTTGGAAGAGTGAGGCCCATGGTGTAATGGTATCGCATCTGACCGGCAATCGGAAGATCCCGGGTTCGATTCCGGGTGGTTACCTCATTTTTCATTTGTTTCGTTCTCTCTCTCTCGTCTTGCGCGGAATATCTCCTATACAAGCGTCGTTCTTTACGTTATTTATACTGCGTGTTCTTTGCAGTTAAATGTATATAATGTTACGGCATGCGGGAGGTGCCCCCTTGGGGCATTGGTTTCTGCGAGTATGTAGAAGAATTACGGCATTTGGAAGAGTGAGGTCCATGGTGTAATGGTATCGCATCTGACCGGCAATCGGAAGATCCCGGGTTCGATTCCCGGGTGGTTACCTCATTTTTTCATTTGTTTCGTTCTCTCTCTCTCGTCTTGTGCGGAATATCTCCTATACAAGCGTCGTTCTTTACGATATATATATATATATATATTTTTTTTTTTTTTTTTTTCTTATGCCGAACTTTGGGTGCGATTTCTGGCACAGAATGATTCCATTGATTTTTCATCACTATCACTAGCACGGTGAGACATTGCTGCACACGTTGATAATAGTTAGAAGCCGGGTGAATACAATAATCCACGCAATATTCAGCAATATGAGTATGAACACAGGACGCCTGCTAACAGCAACGCGAGTCTTAAGGTACTGGCGGGTTGTTTGTGTCGTGTCCCTCTCGGCGCGTGGAGCGGGTGGCCAATATTCACCTCCCACCAGTTGAACGGGATATTGGGGCCTTAAGACGCGCATCATATCTGGGCGGCAGAGCCCAGCTGGCGACAGAGGTGAAAAAAGTAGTTCGTTTCATAAGGTTTTCAACCATACTTCTAGTGTCGTAAGGTCATTATAACCCAAACCACGCGATAGAGGAAGGGTGAAAATAGTGATATCCATCAAAAACACGTTTTCACCTGTGGTGGCGCTTAGGCACCTGAAGACGCGCGACCCCTCAATTATATATATATATATATATATATATATATATATAACCTTACCTTACAAAGGTTCAGCGTGATGTTCCTCATTTCGCGAAGGTCAAGCTTGTCTCCACTCTCTCGAGTTGGCCTGGTGAAATAGTGAGTTGGTTTCTTGTGCTCTCCACCTCACGTAGCCAGGTACGCCTGGGTCATCGGGGATTGTTCTGAGTCAGGCGTCTAGTCTTCTTTTGAAGATGTCCACTGCAATTCTCTTCGTGTTTCTTAGGTCTTTGGGCAGCTGATTAAACAGTTTTGGTCCTCTCACCACAAAACTATTTTCTTTCAGGGTTAAGGATGTTCCCTGTCTCGCCTTTAATTTGAGGCTACGACACAGTCTACCGTTTCTACTCTCCACCGTTGTTTGGGAAGTTATAGGGTTCAGAGTAAGATTAGGGACTAGTTTCTCCATTATTTTCCAAGTGTAAATAATGGTGTATCTCTCTCTCCTCCTTTCCAGTGAATATAGGTCTAGTTCGCGTAACTTTACCCAGTAATTTAGTTCTTCGCACCAGTTGATCTTGGCTGTGAAGCTTCTCTGGATCCCTTCCAGCTGTCTAATGTCTTCTTTTTTATATGGGCATGTTAGGACCGAGCAGTATTCCAATTTGGGTATGATCAGGGTTTTCAGTAGAGGAATCATTACATTCCTATCCCTTCGTTTAAAGGTTCTCAATATCTGTCCCGTTATTTTCTTTGCTTTGTTTACTGCTCTTATTTTGTGTTTCAAATTTCGCATCATCTGTCATTACAACCCCTAAATCTTTTGCTCTGAAATTTCTCTGAATTTCCTGTCCATTTGGGGTATAATATTCCATGCATTTTAGGTCTTTTCTTTTTTCGTACCGTAACAGCTGAAATTTCTCGGTGTTAAACTTCATATTGTTGTCTTCCGTCCACTTGTAGATTATGTTTATGTCGGTTTGTAGAGATCTTATATCCTCTGGGTTTCTTATTTTTCTACTGATCTTTGTGTCATCGGCAAAGGATGTTACTGTGCTGTCTCTGGTATCGTCCTCATCTATGTCAGTTAGCATGATTATGAAGAGTAGTGGAGCTAATACTGTTCCTTGTGGTACTGAGCTGAGGACCTCTGATTCTGATGAAGATACTCCTTGTACTGTAACGACTTGCCGCCGCTCACTAAGGAAATTATATATCCATTTCCCTACTCTTCCTGTTATTCCCATATATTTCAGTTTATGTATTACACTGGTCAACACTCATTTTATTGCCAATCATATTAGAATGATTTTGGGGTAACTTTGTTGTGCTGATTCCGAATATGACATCGGTTTTGCTAGATTGGCTCTAATTTATGAGATAATTGGTACCCCATTGAAACACGTAAAAATGCAAAAAATTTAATGTTCAGGCGGAGCCTACTTACAAATCGCATTGAAATTGTCTCAAATCATACAAAAGTAAACACATGAAATACATAATGGCATTTTATTCGGTATAATAACAGATAAACACAGTAAGCTGATTCGCATAATTACAATTAATGTATAGTAAATCTCTGTTTGTACGATTCTCTTTTATGTGGGTTATCAGGACAATCACGTTGGAGGTTCCAGCAATAGTCTGCCATCATGTGCCTGTCCCATCTGCCTTGATACCTTTCCTCCATCACCTTGATATCTTGATGAAACCTCTCCCCTTGTTCCTCGCTAAAATCACCAAGATTATCCGGAAATCTGTGTAAGTGGCTGTGGAGAAAGTGTACCTTTATGCTCATATTAGTACCCAACTTTTCAAAGTTTGTGAGCATGTTTTGCACCAGTTCTTCATAATTGTCTGCTTTGTGGTTACCCAAGAAGTTCTTGACAACTGAGACATAACTGCACCAGGCAGAAGCTTCAACACCATTCATAAATTTTGTGAAATTAGAATCCTTGATAAGTGTACGGATTTGAGGGCCATCAAAGATTCCAGCTTTTAGTTTTTCCATACTTAGTCCAGGGAACGATCTACAAATGTATTTGAAGCAATCGCCATCTTTGTCCAAGGCCTTAACAAATTGTTTCATTAGTCCCAGCTTGATATGAAGTGGTGGGAGGATGATTTTTTCCCTGTCAACCAAAGGCTCGTTAATGATGTTCGCTGCACCTACACTCATGTTTTCTCTTGAAGGCCATGTCACTTTTTTCCAATGATCTTGCCTTGCCCTACTATCCATAAACAGATGAAACAAGGGTACTTCGTATATCCACTTTGCTGCCCAAGCAAGAAGTTTACCATCTTTAGATCAACACAAATAGGCATCTGGTGCTCATGATAGCAGAGTTTCTGCAGGACCATTTTGATATTTTCATATTCTTCTTTAAGTTTGTTGAGTGAGCAATTGGAAGAGATGCATATCGGTTACCATTGTGCAATAAAAACACATTTCAAGCTTCTACTGGAGCTGTCTATAAAAAGCCGCCAATCTCCTGGTCGATATTCCAGTCCCATTTGAAGAACAAGTCCAGGGATGTTATTGCAGTATACAAGTTCTTCATCTTGGCTGAAGTAAGGAAGAAGTCCCGCCTCTCTTGTCCGATAACCTGTTATTTTAGCTTCTGGCTGTAGACAGTTCTTTTCTTTTAGTCTGGATGCTAAAAGTTCAGATGCTTGCTTTGACAGACTGAGGTCCCGTATCAGATCATTGAGTTCGTCTTGGGAGAACTGCTGAGGTGTTGAAATGCTTCCTTCATAGTCACTTCCACTACTACCACCTAAGTCCTGAATTTCTTCAAATTCTGACAACGGAAGGTCGGGCAGTGTGGTATGGGAACGTCTTCGCTGTGTGACACAGGTCGCCTTGCTGATTCCAAATGGGATAATCCCACTTGAGTTTCTTGTATCGATTGAAACCTTTCACATTAAACCACACAGAAATAACAATCGTCGTGGTGGTTTTTCGGCTCTCGCCACACCATAGGCACACCGAAGTTTAAACTTTTCCTTTCTCGATTTTTCCACTGTCGTAAGCATTCTACACAGGTTTGCAAACCTTATGGGGAGCCCATAACTTGTCTTGGTCTCCAAGCGCCACGCCAAAATACGCAAGATAAGCTTGCTTTACAAAGTCTGTGATGTTTTTTCTTTGTTTTTGCAGAGTGTATTCGCCGCAAATGTAGCAGAATACATTAGGATTGTTTAAGCAGCCTCTTCGTGAAGAACTCATATTTCTCTGAAAAAAGAAAACAATAAAATTATAAGTTCATTTCATATTGACTTATGTACACTAAGTACATGTATACAAATACATTACACGGACGAGAAACACGAAAAACACAACAGACAACATGTACCGCTCCACTGCCAACTGTCAACTGACTATTGGGTGGCCGATGACTTATATACGGAGGGGGAATATTCTAGAATGATCGCGGAGTAAACACTAAGAATATTCGCGTGTCTCACCATCTAGAATGTTCCGGTAGTTTCCCATATGCACGCGTTATGGTTACGTTTCCTATTAATTGAGGGTATTCATTATCTCAAGAACTAGAGCCAAATCGGAAAAACTACTTTCATTTTGGAATTCAGCAACCCCAGAATACCCTAAATTCGTACGAATTTCCTTGGCAACGAAACAAAAAAATTTTTTTGTTGAGCTGTGTTATGATTCCATGGTCACAATTGTCGAACGCTTTAGCAAAGTCTGTATATAATACATCAATGATTTCATTACTTTCAAGTGCATCAATAATGTTGTTGTATTGTTCCATTAGTTGTGATAGGCATGATCTGCCTGACCGAAATCCGTGTTGGTTATCACTGAATTTTTTCCGAGTTTCCAAAAAGTCATAAATTTTCTCTCTAACTATTCTTTAAAATATTTTAGTGAGATGAGATGTAAGCGACACTGGCCTATAGTTTCTGGCCTCGGATCGATCATATCCTTTATATATTGGGACTATGTTCGCGCTCTTCAGGATGCCCGGTATTTCTCTCGTGTCTAGTGATCGTCTCCATATCCAGTATAGGGGCTCAGCGATTGCATTCTTGCAGTTTTTGATCAGTGTGGCATTCCATTTATCCGGTCCTGCCGCTGAGTGTGTTTTTAGTTCCTTATAGCGTGTGTAATATCATCCGTCGTAAAGTCGAAATCCGTTATACGTTCCCTTTGTAGTTCTTCAAAGAACGCGTTTCTATCGCATATCAATTTGTCAGTTTTTGGGATACTGAAAGATGATTCGTACTGAGCTCTTAATATTTCAGCTACTTCTGTTAGATCAGCAGATAAAGCACTGTTCTCGTTTTTTAAAGGTCCGAGAGTCGTATGGTTTTTCGACTTTCGTTTTGCGAAATTAAAGAAGTAATTTGAGTTAGCCTTTATCGCTTCTATAGCGTCGTCGTCTTCTTTTTCTGTATGCTTCTCGATTAGTTCCTGTATGACGTCATCGATACTCTGCAGTTTATCATTTAATATTTTTCTGATGTTATCTTTACAGTTACTTAATTTTGCAGTCACTCCTTTTCTCTTTCGAAACAATGCTCTCTTTTGTCTCTCGAACCTGCTTCTCTTTCTTCTTTGTTGTATTTTTGGGACATGTTTTTCCACAATTTCTAACGTCTTCTCCTCTAAGGTCATTAGCATCTCCTCCGTTGGCTTGGCCTCGAAAATGGTTTTCCAATATATTACTTCCATGCTGGATGTCACATCTTCCCAGTTTATAGCTTTGGAGTGAAAATTAAAAAGTTCGAATTTGCTTCTCTCTGTTGTGCGTGTTCTTTCCTTTCTTGTTGCCTTTATATTAGTTATTTCAATGATGTTGTGGTCCGATATCATAGTTGGGGATATTTCTACATTATCAATTAGATTACTGTTGTTTGTGAATACCAAATCTAGGCAGTTGTTTTTCTTGTTTTCTGTTATTTCTTGCGTTAACATAAATTCATCAGCTAGAGCTAGTAGCATTTTTACCTGCTCCTGGTCTTCTCGTGTGCCCCCCTTGTCCTGGTGTATACATATATTTTTTCCTATCTTCTTATATTTCATGAATGGGAAATTAAAATTACCACAGAGAAAAATATTTGGGGTTGGAGAGTGTAGATCTTTTACCCAGTTTCTTACCTCTGTAATGGAATCTGAAAATTTTGAGGTTGGCGTGTTTGGGAGTCTGTACATTACAATTAGTACCATATTTAATTTTTCAACTTTCGCTTCTACACATTCTACGTAGCTGTTTGAGGTAATTATAGTCATTTCTGCCATATGCCTTTCGCGTGAGTAAATAACACATCCTCCTTTACGTCTCACTGTTCTGTCGGCTCGGAGGATGTTATAGTTGTCAATTTGTATTTCTTTTTTTTTCAATACAGGACTCACAATTTTCACAATTCGCCTGGCAGTCCTTTAGATGAGTTTCCGTGAGGCATGCAAAGTCTGCTCCGGCTTCTTGCATGAGTCCTTTCAGGTATAAAACTTTGTTCGGGGGATGGCTTGATTTAAGGCCCTGAATGTTGGCTAGGATTATTTTTATTTTTTCTCTTTCGTTTTCGCATACAGGTGGTTCCGATTTGTTTTCCAATGGGGGTGCCGGTTTCGTTGCCTTTGTGCGTGCCTTCTGTCCGGCTCTCGGATTCCTATATTTGTCAGCTGATTTTGTAATTGCTAGATAGTATTTAGCAGCTGAATTGTGTTGGCTGCGTCTAAAAAATTGGCACTCTTCTTTGATGTTCGTTTTTCCTGTTCACTCGTTGCGTTCCTTTGACGGTGGTGGTGGTGGTAACGGCATTTTTTTCAGTATTTGCAACTCCCATATCTTGCATAGGTGCTGCAGACAGTAAGATCGTGGAACTTGCATTTCTTCTCAGATTTGCAGTATCCCCTTGTGTAATGCGTGTTGCATAATGTGGGATGTGCGTATATGCATTGCCCAATGCCCATCCCGATATCTGCAGTTCCCTTTCGCGTAGTATTTACATACGATATTTTCTACGCTTCTACTTCTTGTTTTCTTATTATTTTCAAAGTTCTTAATTTTGGTATTATCATTATTTTTCTTTGGTTGTTAATTTTCTACGTTTTTAGTTATTATCTTTTTATCATTTCGCTCATTGGACAGTTTGACTACTTCGCAACTTTTACTTATTGCTTTTCTTTCATCTATGTCTTCCTTCCGTATTATATTGTTTATATTATTATTCGTTATTAAATTGTTGTTCGTTCTTATGCTGTTATTCGTTATTTCGTCCTCTCTCTCTCTTCCACCTGGTTTTTCGTTGGGACAATTCCGGACCCTTGTGTCCCCATTATTTAATTTTTTTCTGTAACATTCGAGTCTGCTGTCTCCATTTCTTTAAAGACCGCGAATCAATTTACCGTCTGTGTACATGCGCTACATAGAAATTTATCCCCACGACGTGTTTCGCGTTCGAAACAAGAGTTATTTCCCTATCATTCAGCGGTCAATAAGGCGAACAAAGTGTTAGGTTTTATAGCTCGGAATTTTGACTACAAATCGCGCGATATTGTAGTTCCTCTTTATAAATCATTAGTTAGACCCCACTTGGAGTACGCGATCCAATTTTGGAATCAACATATGCGCAAAGATATAGACAAAATCGAAAGAGTTCAAAGACGAGCAACTAAGATGATTCCGTCACTTAGGTCCAAGTCGTACGAGGGTAGGCTTAAGGAGTTAAAATTGACTACACTCGAGACTAGGAGGCTAAGGGGTGATCTAATCCAGGTTTTCAAAATTATGAATGGGTTCGATAACGTAGAGAGAGCTTTTTCGAAATATCTCAATATAATAGGACTAGAAATAACGGGTGTAAGTTGACAAGTAGAAGGTTCGAGACAACAGTTGCTAAAAACGTTTTTACGCACAGAATAGTAAATAGTTGGAATAGTTTGCCGGTAGAAGTAATTAGTAGCACGTCTATAAACTTGTTTAAAAATCGACTGGATGCAAATGTTGATAGATTGGGTATAGTTTAAGGTAGTAAAATTAAGGCTTTGTGGGGATAGATCCCACAGCTCAACACAAGTGTTGTGGGATATAGGGAGGCAGCATCTTGGGTTAGGGGATACTCTCTGTCCTTACACACCCCATTTAAAGAGATTCCTCTACCGAGCGGTGCCCCCCATAGTACTGTGAGGTATTGAAAAACTCATGATATTCACTTGCCCCACAAACACCTTTAAATGGGAGACCCAAAATGGGTGCACACACATTTCTACATTACTGTACAGTCTTTACAGCCACACCTACACTTTTCCTCCAAAGTATAAATATTGTAATGTATATGGTTGTAAATTTTGACTTGGTCCGCAATCGATATGGACCGTGACTTATTTTTCATTGGCAAGGTACTAGTACTGATGGATACCGTAAATAAATTGACTGGATTCTTTGGATCTGATATATTTGCATGTCGGTTATAAATAGATAAAGAGTGTAACATATTTGTGGACAGTAGTCTATTATGACTTGATCCTCTGGATCCAGAGACTATCTTTAGTTTTAAATCGATAATTAATTAATTAGTTTCAAATGATAATTATTTAGTTTCGTAAAAATTGGTCGTTGCCAATGTACAGACAGTTGTTACATAAATTTCTTATGTTCTTGTGGTTCGGAACCCACGTAAAATTGTAGGTCCCCTCTGCCACCACGGAGGACATACACATACAATTACGAACACAGTTAAGTAGACCAGCCATGAGTGGATCCTAGGGTCTTTGTTGGTCTGGAACATTATAACATTATAACATTCCAATTCATGCAGATAAAGTCATTCAGTCGTTGACAGAAATCACATCTAATCGCCGCGTTTTCCGTTGTTTCCAGATTACACAAATTACAGATTAAGTGAGAATTTGGACCCACAGCCATGCTATTCCTTAATCAGCGTAAAAAGAAATATCCACACAAATTCGTTCTTTATTTATTTATTTATTTTTATTTCTATTTCTTTCCTTCGATGATCGAGGGTTTTTCGAGGGTTTTCTGACCTTTGCGTTTTATGACCTTTTTCCTGCCTTGTTTCAACTTTCTCGAATGCCAACCTTATTTCGTTTTGAATATATACGTTAAAACTGGTGATAATTTATGTAAACTGTATTGCACTTTCTTAATTTTAATGAATTTCACTTTATAAATTATATGCACGGATTCACTGATACTTTATACACTTTCGGGTGTAAACAGAATAAACCGCCGAGTACTTTATTCCCTTCTAATGTGGGTGTTAAATAGAGAGAGACAGCACGTCTATTCACCACAGGGTACAAGCAAACATATACGATAATGCTATATATATATATATATATTTACAAATTTATAATACAAATTTATTAATGTTAGTTTAATTGAGTAACCAGAATAAAATTTAATCTCTCTCTCTCTCTCTCTCTCTCTCTCTCTCTCTCTCTCTCTCTCTCTCTTCTCTCTCTCTCTCTCTCTCTCTCTCTCTCTCTCTCTCTCTCTCTCTCAGAATAGGGAAGGCTCCCTCCGTGCAATGCTTTTTAATGCTAGGTCGATTAGGAATAAGTTTTGCGAGCTACGGGCGCTCTTAGCATCAGAATACCAGGATATCGTTGCTATCACCGAGTCCTGGATTCATACTGATCGTAGGGACTACGTTGGGGAGTTCGAAATTCCCGGGTATAGAATGTTTCGCAACGACCGCACCCACGGGGAGGGGTGTGAGGTACTAATATACGTCAGGGACACGTTGAGTCCGGTTGACTGCCAGTTCCGGTCGGAACGGGAGCTGCTTGGCGTCGATCTGAACGTGGGAGGGACGAACTATAGGTTAATCTTGGTGTACAGACCTCCGCATCTCCTCCTCGAGGAGGATACAGCCCTGTACACCGAACTCCGTAGCCTGCTAGGGGATAGGGTGTGTGTAGTTTTAGGAGACTTCAACTGTCGCGGCATAAAGTGGGAAGACAGGACTGCTGATGCTGAAGGGAGGAGGCTAGTTGACTTTGCTGATGAGAACGTCCTCACTCAGTGGGTCAATGAGCCTACACGAGGCAAAAGAGTTCTAGATTTAGTATTCACGACCGAAGACAACATCGTCACTGGCCTCACCGTTGAGGAATCGTTGGGCGGGAGTGATCACGGTCTGATTAGGTTCCGTGTGTGCGTCCCTCGGGTGAAGCGTAATAACTCGAGAGGCAGTAAGCTCGATCTACAGCGGGCGGACTTTGTTAGCCTCCGGGATAGCGTAGGTGGGATGGAGTTAGAGGTCGGCGGCGATGTTGAGGGAGTGTGGAGTGCATTCCGGGACGAATTTATGGTGCTGCAGTCTGCTGCCATACCCTCAAAACCGGTCACCCATGCTTCAACGCAGCCTCAGTGGTTCAGTCGTGACATCGCTTCGGCTATCCGAAATAGGGAAGCTGCGTATAGGAGGGCGAAGGCCAATCGTTCCCATGAGAACACTGAGGCGTATGTCCGCCTGTGTAGGGAAGTGAAGGCGAATGTTAGGCTAGCGAAACGTAATGAAGAACTACGGGTGGCAAGACTCTGCAAGGGGAACCCTAAGAAGTTCTTCAGTTATGTTAATAGTAGAAAGCTCATTAGAAGCATGATAGGTCCGTTAAAGGACCGAAGCGGCGTTCTGCGGACCTCCGACACGGACATCGCTAATGTGCTTAATGAGTACTTTGCGGGAGTGTTCACCAGGGGAGGACACCCGCGTCATCCCTGAGCCAGGCGTCAGGCACGAAGGTGCTGGCCTGGATAGGGTTCGATGTACCGCGACAGTCGTTGCCGATAGAATAGACAAACTGAGCGCGTTTAAGGTTCCTGGGCCAGACCAGTTTCTCCCCAGAGTGTTGCGGGAGGTGCGCGAACAGGTGGCTCCCCACCTGGCTACAGTCTTCAACAAATCTTTGGAGACGGGCCAGGTGCCTGGTGACTGGAGGGATGCCAACGTGACCCCTATCTTTAAGAAAGGGGATCACGAATGTCCAGGGAACTATCGTCCCATTAGTCTCACTTCAGTTGTAGGTAAATTATTAGAGGGGATAATAGCGGATAGGATCGTTGACCAATTGGATTCCTACAAGCTGCTTGGGGACTCCCAACATGGGTTTAGACGGCATAGGTCGTGTCTCACCAACTTGCTCGAGTTTTTCCACGTCATGTTGGGTGAGTATGATAAGAATAGGGCGATTGATATACTTTTTCTCGACTTTGAGAAAGCCTTTGATAAGGTACCTCACCGCCGGCTAATGGCGAAAGTGCGCGCGCTGGGTATCGGTGGGGAAGTAGGTAGGTGGATTGAAAACTGGCTGAAGAATAGGCGGCAGAGGGTTGTAATTAAAGGGGTTAGTTCGGGTTGGGCGTCGGTCACTAGTGGAGTTCCTCATGGTTCCGTTTTGGTGCCACTGTTTTTATCATTTACATAAATGATATCGACGGTGGCATCGTCAGTCGGATCGCCAAATTCGCTGATGACACCAAGCTTGGGGCCAATGTTGGGACGCCCGAAGCGATCGAGCAACTGCGTGCGGACCTAGGTAGGATAGGAGAGTGGTCCGAAAAATGGCAAATGCCGTTTAACCTGGGTAAGTGCAAGGTGATGCACATTGGCTACGCCAACCCCAAGTCGGACTACTCGATGTTGGGGAGTAATATCGAGGCGACTGATTTGGAAAAGGACTTGGGTATGCTAATTAGCAGCGACCTTAAGTTTACGAAACAGTGCATAGAGATGGAAAAGAAAGCCCAGAAGATGTTGAGTTATATCAGGAGGCAATTTCAGTTTCCGAACAAGGAGATTGTGCTCTCTCTGTACAATTCCTTGGTTCGGCCGCACCTGGAGTATGCTGTGCAGTTCTGGTCGTCCACCCTCAGGAAAGATATTGAGAGGCTGGAGCGAGTGCAGGCGAGGGCCACAAAGTTAATCCCTTCCGTTAGACATATGGACTACAATTGACGGTTACGCGCCCTGAACTTGTTTTCGCTGGAAACTCGGAGGCTGCGCGGTCAATTGATCGAGGTTTTCAAGTTCTTACGCGGGTTAACGATGTCGGTTTTAGAAGCATGTTTAGTTTAAATGATAACCCAACTCGCAACAATGGTTGGAAGTTGGAGTTGAAACGGTTTAGGACTAGTGTGTGTGGGAATTACTTTACCTATAAGATCTGTGACACGTGGAACAGGTTACCTTCAGAAGTTGTGAACAGTTCCTCTGTGGATCATTTCAAGAAAACGTTAGACCAAATCTTGCACACTATTTGAGGGTGTAGAAAATTTTCCGTGGCACCCGTTGCCATTGGTAGCTCCTCGATATGGGCCGCAAGGCCTTTTGAGGTACTTCTTTTCCTTGTAACTCTCTCTCTCATATATATATATATATATATATATACATATATATATAATATATATATATATATATATATATCGTAAAGAACGACGCTTGTATAGGAGAACATTCCGCGCAAGATGAGGAGGGAGAACGAACAAATGAAAAAAATGAGGTAACCACCCGGGAATCGAACCCGCGATCTTCCGATTGCCGGTCAGATATGATAACCACTACACCATGGTCCTCACTCGATCAGAAGTCGTAATTCTCCTACATAGGCGCAGAAACCAATGCCCCGAGGGGGGCACCTCCCGCATGCCGCACCTATATATACATTTCAACTGCAAAGAACACGCGTCGTTCTTTCCGTTAATTATACTGCGTGTTCTTTGCAGTTGAAATATATATATATATACCTTCAGTTTTTCCATAGTTCTTTTTGGTAATAAAAGTGAATAAATAATAACAGATTTATTGATTTAATATATTTAGAATGGTGTTACTTTCCCCTTTCATTTACGTAAAGTTGACACACACGCTCTGGTTGCCTCTGGCAATAAAGTTATTTTCCTTCACTGTTGAGGACCGTTCTTCGTCTCGCTCTCCTTTATTTCGATGATTAAAGGGTTTCGCTTCAGATTAAGAATTACTCATAGTTTCTCCCTTTTTTTTTCATGCGTGAATTATTGTGTACAATATAGATAGTTTTTCTTTTTCATGATGCAAGCCCGACGTGGGCAACGGGTCCCTCGCAAAGAGGTCCCATAAATATAGCTTCCCTCATCAGCTATCTGCAAAGCAGACAGGATCCCTAAGGTGGATCCTGTCTGCTTTGCAGAGAGCTGGTGAGGGAAGCTATATTTATGGGACCTCTTTGCGAGAGACCCATTGCCCACGTCGGGCTTGCATCATGAAAAAGAAAACTATGGTATTTGTCATTTACCATTACTTATTCGGACTATAGTGTATTTAATTATCCCAGAAGAGTTCCTTGTTCCATGCACGGTCTGTGTGTATCATAAAAAACTCAGGGAACCATTCTGAGTTCATTCCCATCATGAAACGGACATGTTATGTTCCTTGAAAAGTGGACGCTCAATTCTGCCAGTTGAGGTTTAAGTTTTGGTTTTGGCTAAAAATATAATAGGTAGTTACCCCTTTTTTCTTTGATTTATTCAATCCGACGTGAATGCAACGAGTCTTTTACTTATATTGAGGTTCTAAATGTAGTGGGGCTAGGCTGCTTTAAACCCTAGATCCATGTCCCAAAGCTGGATCCTGTCTGCTTTGCAGATAGCTGGTGAGGGAAGCTATATTTATGGGACCTCTTTGCGAGAGACCCGTTGCCCACGTCGGGCTTGCATCATGAAAAAGAAAAACTATGGTATTTGTCATTTACCATTATTTATTCGGACTATAGTGGATTTAATTATCCCAGAAGGGTTCCTTGTTCCATGCACGGTCTGTGTGTATCATAAAAAACTCAGGGAACCATTCTGAGTTCATTCCCATATATATATATATATATATATATATATATATATTATATATATATATATATATATATATATATATTAATATATATATATTATATATATACATATATACATACATACATACCGTATATAACATACATATATATATATATATATATATATATATATATATATATATATATATATATATATATATATATATATATATATATATATACATATATATGTAAAAATGAACAATGAATAATCAATATTCATTTCTACATAAGAACCAAAATCGCTTAACGCGAGTTTGGATAATAATTTTACTTGTAACTTCCTCTTTTTGTTTGTGTCACAACCCTACGATCTGCCATTTCTATGGTTTAGTCGTATCCATTTTTCATTTGTTATAGAAGTTATTATAATTAATTATGATTGTCTTGCATCTCACCCTCGACCCTAGATTATGCATACACATTGCATATAACAGGATTGGAACCCGTAGTTGTACTTCTTAGTCATTAATACCCACTCTTTGTCTCTAACTCGTTCTTGTAAATCTTCCTAATAATGATTTGTACTATACGTACAAATTCAATAACTATGACGTCATAAAGTAACTTAATTCTCTTCACGTTTCCATACCGCCAATACTGTATCATCCATTTGGTATGTGGATATCTTTCATGTTCTATATATGGTAAATTCTTTAATAAAAAGAAAAAGAAAAGAAAAACTTCATTCTCTATATATCATTATTTGTATTGTGCCCTACCTATTGTCTATTGATGCCTATCAACCTATCAGTCCATATTTTACGCGTGTCTATATTACGCACACAACCTATTCTGTTACTTACATGTAAAATACGTCCACATGTATTTTTTTATTTTTTTATTTTAAGTGCGTTCACCCCTCACAAGATATTCATAAATGCTTGGGTAAGTAAGTGGTCGAACTCGCGAATCACAGTAAAATCGAACGCTTCTAAGATAAATATCTCTTCTCGCTCTGATCCAAATTTATAACATATAAAATAATATAACATATTATGTTGTATATAAATTATCTTGTCATGTCTCATGTACTTGTGTTGTACTAATAAACATATATAATAACCATATAATATAACCATATAATAAAACCATATAATATAACCATATATTATAACCATATATTATAAACATATATAAATATATAAAAACACTGTAAGAATGGTAAACGACGTAATGTACTTCAATGAAACTGTAATTGAATGTAATGACTTTATATATAATGTAAGAATGTACTTTAATAGAACTGTAAGGGACAATCATAAGCGAATGGGAAGTAATCCATAATCGCAATCATAATTGTAATAAACCCAAACGAAAATGTACTCAGTCGTGTACTTCAATTGTACTTATGTACTACTATGAAATGATGTCGCCTTCAGAAATGAAGATTCGGCAAAAAAATAAGATTAGTTTTTATTTTTATTTATTTTTTTTTAATTTTTATTTGGAGTCTTTCAACCATCTGATCGTGTTTAAAAGGGGGGAAACTTAACCTTCCACTGACGTCCCCCAACATTTAGGCTTATATTATACATGTATTTGTAAAATGAACTTTACTTCATTACGGGACTCTGCTTTGGTCACTGCTACGAGACTCCCTTGTTAGCAGCTTCGCTGCGGGGAGGGGCAGAGGCCCCTTGCCTCCTTAATTTTTAGATTCCGGCCTGAGCCATGGTCGAAAGAGGTCGAACCTCTACCCCTGTAAATTCAGAGCACTACCTGTACATTTTGAGAAGTAAACTACAAAAAGATAAACTTTTTATTTTCCCCTTCGAGCCGTGCTCTCTTCAGAAGAACTTAGTCAGTGAAGTCGATAAGTTATAAAAGAAAAGTCGATAATTTTAGTACCAAGAGAAAGTATCAGAGTATTATAGAAAGAAAAGAATTAACAGAGTGTCGACCCCTAAAGCGAGAGAGAAGAATTAGAATGTTATAGAAGAAATATCCGTTGCTGCCTCCTAACTAGAACCCCCGTCAATTCGAACCACCTAGGGCCATACACGGAGGGGTTAACAGAGTGGCGATAGCCAGGATAAATATTTGGCGACCCTACTACCAAGATTAGAATAATATTTTAAGAAGAGGATTTTAACAAGTGGCGACTTCTAGTTCGTGACATCCACCCTTGAACCGGTGTGTCACGACTCCAAGTTCTCCACGCCTAGTTTTCATCCAAGAAGAAGTAGCCAGCAAGACGTCTTCAGGACACGTCTCTGAGGATTTCGCCCGTAGAAATTTTGTTAAGTACAGAGTTTGTTTTTTTAAAGAAATTTATAGACACTTGAAAAGTCATTATTATTAACAGTTAGTAATGAGTATCAAGTCAGAATTTACAAGAAACACAGTGAACATTTCAGACACCAGTGATACATTTTTTTAGTGAAACAGTAATTTTCACAGAAGTTAAATGTAAGAGAAGTTAAATGTAAGAGAAGTTAAATGCAAAGCTGGGCACTTGCGGTTTTTTTGCGGTACTGCGGTACTGCGGTACTACCGCACTACCAAACCGGTACCGCATAACGCAGTACCGCAAAGGATCGCTGAAAGTACAGCCTGTACTTTCAGCGATCCTTTGCGGTACTGCGTTATGCGGTACCGGTTTGGTAGTGCGGTAGTACCGCAGTACCGCAAAAAAAACCGCAAGTGCCCAGCTTTGGTTAAATGTAAGAGAAGTTAAATGTAAGAGAAGTTAATTTCAGAGTTAATTTCAGAGAGAGTTAATTTCAGAGAGAGTTAATTTCAGAGTTAATTTCACTATTATATTCAGTATAGAATAATTTTATTTTATGTACCAAACATAATAGTACCGGAGTGAAATGTTGTTTACATTTTTTTTTTTTGTTTACAATTTTTTTCAAATTATTGAATTGAATTGACTTGCAAATTAAGAAAGAGAGTGTTATAGAGTTTATAGATTTAGAGAGATACTTGAAATAAGTTGCAAGTCAGTTTTGAAGTCAGTTTTAGTTGCAAATAAGTTGCAAGTCAGTTTTGAAGTCAGTTTTAGTTGCAAATAATTTGCAACTCAGTTTTGAAGTCAGTTTTGAAGTCAGTATTGAAGTCAGTTTTGAAGTCAGAAGGTTGCGCCAAGAGGGACAACCGCCCCAGAGATTTATAGAAATACTTGATAAGAGGTCAAGTCAGAAGGTTGCGCCAAGAGGGACAACCGCCCCAGAGATTTATAGAAATACTTGATAAGAGGTCAAGTCAGAATGTTGCGCCAAGAGGGACAACCAAAACAGAGGTTAATCGTCTCCACTTGATAGAGATCAAGTGCAGTCATTTTCCATTTTCAGTTAATTTCAAGTTAGACAGTTTATTTTTTTTTAAGTCAGTTTTGAAGAAGTCAGTTTTGAAGAAGTCAGTTTTGAAGAAGCCAGTTTTGAAGAAGGCAGTTTTGAAGAAGTTAGTTTTGAAGAAGTTAGTTTTGAAGAAGTCAGTTTTGAAGAAGCCAGTTTTGAAGAAGCCAGTTTTGAAGAAGCCAGTTTTGAAGAAGCCAGTTTTGAAGAAGCCAGTTTTGAAGAAGCCAGTTTTGAAGAAGTTAGTTTTGAAGAAGTTAGTTTTGAAAAAGTTAGTTTTGAAGAAGTTAGTTTTGAAGAAGTTAGTTTTGAAGAAGTTAGTTTTGAAAAAGTTAGTTTTGAAAAAGTTAGTTTTGAAAAAGTTAGTTTTGAAAAAGTTAGTTTTGAAGTCCCAAGTCATTTCAATGCAGTCAATTGAATTTAACTTTTTCTTTGTAAGTTAAGAGAATTTAATTTAAGAAAAATGTAATCTACGAATTTAATTCAACCTTTTATTTTTGTTGTAAAAGAGAATTAAATTCAACCAGAATTGACCGGTTTGCGTCTTTAGTTTAACCTTTTTTTTTTGTTTGTAAGAAGGAAATTGACCGATTTGTCTTTTCTTTTCAAGCCATTGTTGCGTACCTATATAAATATATAGTTATGTATTATCTTATTTGTAACCAAAACCGTTTTTACAAAGGTTGTAACGATTTTGATAATTATTGTAATGTATATGAGGAACATGCCGTCCCTCCATTTTGTTTTAACTCTTCTAATTTTTTTATTTTATTTTACTTTAACACCCCAACCCCAGTTGAACCCAGTGTCAACCAGAGCAATGGTTCAACCATGGTTAATTTCTCTTTGGTACTATGGAACATAACCTCAATTTATGTTGTTTTTTATTTTTAAGTATACTATATGTTTAGTTCATTAAAATGCATAATTGATTTCTATTTTTAATTTGTATTCTTAATTTTCTTAATTCAGTTATCGTACCGATACTTCTGGTTAATGTTAATGGTTATATAGTTCATATATAGCTAGGAATGTTACTAGTCGAATTTAATTCCATCTTCAAAATTTAATTTTTAATACCGCTAGATTTACTGTCATTACCTGTAAGGTCCTCTAAGTACGTTTTTTTTATTACCTTAATCCGTGTAACTGATTTAATTAAATACTTAAATACTACCTTGAACTTAAAGGATTTTATAATAATAATAATAATAATAATTATAATAATAATAATTACAACAATAATTGACTTAAAAGATTTTATAACCCTAAACCCATCTTAAATTATTATACATTATTTTTTAAACTTTGTTAATTCAAAAACCTTCCAAATCCCTACACATACACACGCATGTATGCACACTGTATATATATATATATATATATATATATATATATATATATATATATATACAAACCTTATGCTAAAATCATTGGATATCACAATAAACTCTTTCATTGCGTGTAAGTGCTAACTTTGCTATTTATATAGTCTTAAGCATTTTTGCTTACTATATATGAATTTTTGCTCAGGCATTTATTCAGTTAATTTAACAATCTCCTCAGCTAATCTGTCCCTCAAAATTATAAGATACACACTTTGTACCTATACACACGAATACACACTATACCACAGGTCTATACATCATCCATTACGTAATTCGATTTTTTCCTACAATAGTCAATAAAAATTAGCTTATAGATTGTACGATGTACGTTTTTCACTTTTATCTGCTCTATTCATAATGTACATAATTTATCCCACAGAAAAATAAAATTTTGAAATTTTTTTTAACCATATCATTGTTTGTCTAACTTAAATGTTTGTCTAAATTAATGTATTAAACTTTGAATTTTTTATATTATATAATAACTCACTTGTTCTGTATAAAAATTTGTAATGTAAAGAAAAATTCGTCATCTAACTTGAAGTAGTTAGGATGTTATTTTCTCATTTGTATTGTATTAATGGTACTCTATTAGATTATTGTATAAATATCATTTTTTAAAGGGGAGAGCAATGTAAAAATGAACAATGAATAATCAATATTCATTTTTACATAAGAACCAAAATCGCTTAACGCGAGTTTGGATAATAATTTTACTTGTAACTTCCTCTTTTTGTTTGTGTCACAACCCTACGATCTGCCATTTCTATGGTTTAGTCGTATCCATTTTTCATTTGTTATAGAAGTTATTATAATTAATTATGATTGTCTTGCATCTCACCCTCGACCCTAGATTATGCATACACATTGCATATAACAGGATTGGAACCCGTAGTTGTACTTCTTAGTCATTAATACCCACTCTTTGTCTCTAACTCGTTCTTGTAAATCTTCCTAAAAATGATTTGTACTATACGTACAAATTCAATAACTATGACGTAATAAAGTAACTTAATTCTCTTCACGTTTCCATACCGCCAATACTGTATCATCCATTTGGTATGTGGATATCTTTCATGTTCAATATATGGTAAATTCTTTAATAATAAGAAAAAGAAAAGAAAAACTTCATTCTCTATATATCATTATTTGTATTGTGCCCTACCTATTGTCTATTGATGCCTATCAACTTATCAGTCCATATTTTACGCGTCTATATTACGC
>JAJOZX010021899.1:30000-31228 GCA_023014485.1 Bathynomus jamesi
ACTCTTAAAGAAGATTCGCGAATCGGGAAGTACTGCCAGAAAACCATGAAGCGGTTAGACCTAAAACAGCTTCGGTTCCAGAAAATGTGGATTACATCAACGATAAAATCTGCTCTCAAGAAGATAAACCAGGAAGTCATTTTGTCACAAAGAACAATTGCTAAACATTTGAATATTGGAAAGACTTCTGTACACCGAATAATTAAGCACAAAAACTAAAAGCCTTCAAAAGAATAGTATCTTCTAGAAAAAGTGATACTGTTAAGGATAAAAGAAAAACAAGGTGCAGAAAGTTACTTGATAATTTCTCTGTCGTTGATATTAAAAAGATAGTCTTCACGGATGAAAAAGATTTCACTCTAGAAATTCCGCGCGAAACCGTCAAAATGATGTTGTCTACGGGCGTGGTAAAAGTGTGACATTTCAATAAACAGATTGTATCATGAAACGTCAAGATTCTCCAAAAGGTTATGATATCTGCAGGGGTCTCTTGGAATGGCAAGACAGATGTTCATTTTATTGAAACTGAAAAGACAAAGGTGAATTCTGCAAATTACATTGAACTTTTAAGAACAAAATTGTTGCCGGATTGTCGTCGCCTGTATCAAGAAAATGATTCATATTTCAACAAGATGGAGCAGTCGCATACAAGCTACGCCACACAGTCGTTTCTGATTAGCATACACCAAGATTAATAACGAAAAATGAGTGGCCACCACAAAGCCCAGATTGTAATCCTATGGACTACTCAATTTGGGAGTTACTAAAAGAGAAGGTTTACCGAGGTCGACGAGAAAAATTCACCGAATCAGAATTAAAAAGTAAAATACTTGAATCTTGGCAAGAAATTGGCATTAATGAAGTAAGAAGTATTATTTTGTGTGGAAGAAAAAGACTTAGATTAGTGTGTCAACAGAGTGGTGGTCCATCGATCATTTACTGTAAATTAATTTTAAATTTCTGATTAAATTTTTCCTTTCTCATGATATTCGTTTTTTTGACCCATGTTGTTACTTTTGTTAATTGCGAGAAAACTATAAAAGATATCAGAATTTCCTTTCTTGCATTCAAAAAAAGAAGTTTGAAAGTATCTTGCATATTAAAAATTGTCATGATAAGGAAGGGGGTTACTGAGATATTAATTTTTAAAAAATGCGTCATTTTTTTCGGACCACCCGATAATATATATATTATATATATATATATATATAGTATATATATATATATA